>OMKL01007519.1:3818-15143 GCA_900302295.1 Parasudis fraserbrunneri
GGGGGGGGGGGGGGATCCCCAAAATGCCCGGATGAGAGATGGGATTCGGTTCCAACTTTTGCGAAGAAGGGAGCATTTACATTCCCTTGATCTCTTGTTTTTCCTCCCTTCCACAAAGGGTATAAAAACGCCAGCTCGTCACAGAATTGGCGCCGAGTCGAACAACGGTATGGTGTCTAACGAGGCCCAGGATTAGTCAGAGGATTGAGACCAGATTGGGAGAACGACTCAACGAGTCGGTAGGGGACAAGACGAGTAAAAACTCTCGTGCTCTCTCCATCATTCGCACCCTTCGATGGCTCTGTGTTTCTGCCTCATCATCCTCTCTCCTCTCCCCCTATTTTGCTTTTTTAAAATAATCCGCTGTAGACAGCTTAATTTAATATAGTCTCGGCTCTCTTGCTACTATTTTTGTGGAACTGAAGTCACATTTATTTTAGGATTTTCACTTTGACTGGCAAGTAAAGTGAACTGACATTTCTTCCTTATTCTCTCCAGATATTCTTACAAATATGGCCTCCCCCCGTACCATCTCACACCTCGGTTTGAGAGAACTGTCTGTCTGTTTGGTGGACTGCATGAAATGGTCACTGAAGCAGGAGAAATGCTTTTTGGACTGCATGGAAACGAGTATCCGAGCAGAGTTAGACAATAAGGACAACGCCTGCGGACCAGATTTTAATCACATCGGCACTGAAGTGGAATCGGATTCACCCGGGGAGGACGCAGATCGCTTTGATGAGATTTCAGGTTTAAGTGGGGAGAACAGCCTCTCGGACTCCTTCAGAACACAAAAACGCAGCGATGCATATGTTGAAGTGAAATTGGAAGAAGAGGAGGAGGATGCAGACTGCTTGGATACAACATCAGGGCTAAGTGTGGATAACAGCCTTTCTGACTGCATAACAACCCCAAAACGTAGTGATGCAGATGATGAAGAGTCAGATGCAGACAAGGATGGTGGGACAGCAGCACCAGAGCTAAGTGATGGAAGTAAGCGGCTGAATTAGCTGAAGTGGATGAATTGATGGATGGATTACAATTTAAATAATTATTCATAATTAAAATATATGAATTATACTTCAGAGCTTTAGATTATGTTCATAACCAATTGTAAGTCGTCTTTCCATTTTTTTAAGCCTTTTTCATCACGACCCAATAATTTGTATAACATTACACGAGCCAGCCAGAAGAGGTCTTTGAGTCAGAATCTGAAAGTGATGAAGGATGACAGAGTAAAGGATGACAAGTAAAGGGAAGCATTTGAAAATGTCCGGCAGCGATACCGGTACCTCGAATTCATTATTCTTTTCGAATATCTGATATGTTAAAGGGATACTTCAGATTTTTGGAACCCTAGCGCTATTTCCTACTTGCTAATTATGTTGTTGATCGGCCGACTCCATGCTGTTTCTCATACCAGCTCCGGCTACAGCTTGTACAGACAGGAGCTTGACCCCATTGACTTTGCATTGGTTTGCGGCCAACTAGCCGGAGCTAGTATGAGAAACGGCATGGATTGAGTATCATTGGTAAGTAGGAAAAAGGGCTGGTGATCCAAAAATCTGATTTATCCCTTTAAATAAAAGCATATCATGTAGTGCAATAGCTTAAATGAAACATTTGCCTCGCTCGCTTGGTCGAGTTAAAATGGTAGACATTCATAAAAGCTGTAGTGATGTCATTTTTTTCATGGTCGGTTAGTTAGTGGGTGGTCAGAACCAATAACTGATTCGGTGCGTGCCCACATTCCCAAAGGCTAGAATAGAAGGCAGGTAAAAAAGAAAATAATTCTCACTGCGGCATCTGACGCTCTTAACATAGAATGCGCTCATCATGCTTTTGGCTAATTTGATTGGCTGCGTCTGTTGTCCTCACTTGTTGCATAAACCGATGCTTCTTTTTTTCTTTTTTTTTTTGATGAGTCAGCCTTATGGACACAGAGCCATGTTAGGACAACTCCGGTCCACATATCCCACTCTAGACAAGAGATTCTTTCAGTTTTCTTGAAGGTTGCCACGGGGATATGTTGCAGCCAGCTACTGAGCCAAGGAAGAGAATAACAACAACAACAGCATGCAGGCCGGAGGCCAGGCGGGAACTGCGCTCCAAGCTCAAGTGGAGGCATTGTTAAATGACACAATACTCCCTCCTAGTGACTGAAATTTAAAATTGCATGAGCGATTATTCCATTTTTATGACCCATCCCTAGTTTTTAGAGCCAGTCTTAAGCACCACATGAAAGGAAAAAGAGATGAGATATAAACACAGACAGGAAAGACTTAAAGCATAGCTGAGGACGGCCTTCGTCCTTCTACTGCTTAGCAACAAACTTTCTGATCGTTCCATTCAGTGATCACCTGAATACATTCAGTAGCCAGCTGCTTCACTGCTAAAAGCTAAAGCTGTCAATATCGTTGCTTTGGTTGCAATGTGAAGCAAAAAACACCATGTTGGAAGTAGCTGTAACGGTACATCAAGCTAGCTAACATTAGCTAGCTAACCAGCCCAGTTGTAGCTAATGCTACATTGTATCCAAGGATTCATGGCTATCACAGAAAGGTCAGAACGTTTGTTTGTTGCCAATCAGTAGAACGATGACGGCTGTCTCCAGCGATGACACACGTCTCCAAAGGTTGTTTACATCCTTAACTAGATTTCTATGTTAACATCTAAACTTCTAGCTATGTTATCGAGTTTGTCACTCACTCACACTCATCATGACATCACAAGGCAGGCATCTGATTTACACAGGGTTCCACACAGGGAGGAGAAAAAGCTAACCACCCCCCCTTTCTCTCTCTCTCTCTTTCTCCCCTTCCAGATAAAAAACAAAAGAAGGGGAGAGTTGCTGCCAAAACCAAGTGCAGAAAAGGCTTTGTGAGAAAGAAGAGCTTCAAAGAGCACAAGCCGGGTCACACCAGAGGAAAAAAGTACAAGTGCAATAAGTGTGACAAGACCTTCTGCGCAGGCGAGAGCCTCAAGCAACACAAGCTCACTCACCCGAGAGAGAGGCTCTATGACTGTCGGCGATGTGAGAAGAGCTTTTATTCGTCACAAGACCTCAAACAACACCAGAGCACCCACTCTGCAAGGAAACCCTATAGCTGTGAGGAGTGTGGAAACAGTTTCAAAAGAGAGTCCAGCCTCAAAGAGCATCTGATGGTTCACACAGGAAAGAAACCCTACATGTGCGACCTGTGCGGGAAGAGCTTTGCTCAGAAGGGTTATCTCAAAATACACATGCTCAGTCATTCAGAGGAGAGACCGCACCAGTGCGAGCAGTGCGGGAAAAGCTTCAAGCAGCTAGGGAAATTAAAGCTGCACCTGCGGGTTCATTCGGGAGAGAAACCCTATCAGTGCAACCAGTGTCACAGGAGTTTTCGTGACCTGGCGACCCTAGTGATACATCAACATAGTCACACAGGAGAGAAACCCTACCGGTGCCCACAGTGCTCAAAACACTTCACTGACAGAAGCAACCTGAGAAAACACCAGCGCATTCACACAGGAGAGAAACCTTTCCAGTGCCCCCATTGTAAGAAGGGCTTCAGGCTAAAACAACATCTGTCTGTACACAAGTGTAGTCTCATGCCAAAGCATGAAAGTAGTTCTAAAAGAGAGAAATCTTACCGGTGCGATCAGTGTGGGAGGAGTTACACTCAGCTGTTGACGTTAAAAAGACACCAAGCTAGGCATTCTAAAGACGCACCTTTCCACTGCTTCCTGTGTGGGAGGAGCTTTAGTCTGCATGAGGACCGAGATACTCACCAGTGTTCTCCGACAGCAGAGAAACCCTACCGCTGTGAGAAGTGTGGGAAGTGTTTCGCTAAACGAATTTCCTTAAGGAGCCACGAACTTATCCACTCGGGAGAGAAACCCTACACATGCGATGTGTGCGGCAAGGGTTTTAATGACAAGAGCAACCTTGCCAAGCACAAACGCATTCACACGGGCGAGAAACCCCACCGGTGTGACCGTTGCGGGGAGCGTTTCAGACTCTCCGGCGGGCTCTCGAGCCACCTGTTGAGACACGAGAGAGCGAAAACGTCATGTTCGACGTCCGCGGTCCACGAGGAAGGTGGAGATTACGCCGGCGAACGCACGTAGGAGAAGCCTCTCACAGGACTCTGTCCAACGAACCCGAAATCCTGTCGCCTTGATACCGGCTCTGTTGGTGTTTCGTTTCATCCGGTTGGACAAATGTTTTGTACTCTCGAGCGGATAGGGACGGGCAGTGGAGTAGTCTAGTCTGAAGAAGTGCGCGTACTGTGGATTTAAAGGGGAACACCATTCACAGTAAGAATTCCATTATGTGTTTTTTCCCCCACGGTCTCGGAAAGTTCAACCGATATTTGTGAACGCGCGCTTCTCTCTTCCAAAACCCGGACAAGTACGAATCGGACTTGTGACGTCATCAGGTCTAAAGTCTGGAGCTGATTCGGTGGACCCACAGTGTGTTTGAGTTTTTATACCCAAATGAGCTTTATTTTATGGTAGTGTTCTCGGCTCTGAAACGGAACATGTATACTCAGAACATCCCCCTGGGTGTTCTCAGTGTCATCTATAACATCTCTCCCAATTAACTGCCTACGGGGCAGCTTCTAAGCTAATACCTGATGACAAATTAGGGTTTCTTTAGTTATTGAATATGGGAGACAGTTGTTTGTTTTCACTAATATTTTTTGTACCGTCTTACAGGACGTTCAAATACAAGCGAGACAACATTTCTCCTCACGTTGTGTCTGAGCGTACTCTTGGACTATAGGAATAACATGTATGAATTCATATCAATTCATAAAATTGACTTAACCCCCAACTGCTCCCGAGGAGCAGGTTGGCACCTTGCATGGTTGCCTCCGCCGTCAGTGAATGTGAGGCATAAATTGTAAAGCTTTGGATAAAAGCGTGATATAAATGCAGTCCATTTACCATTTTTACCATTTTAAGCAACCAGCCGTCCCCTGTAGGTGGACAAACTATAATCTCCAGTCATGAGCACAGTGATGTCAGTAATCACCAATATCCCTTTTGTAGGCCAATTACTTGGTTTTATTAACTCAAAAACACTATTTTCATTAGAGAAAAAAAAGACCGCACACACGACTGTAAACACACAGTCAGTGACGACATTGGGATATGCCAGGTGTAAGAAAGGTACATTTCTGCTTGCGAATGTTAAATCTATCCGAGGTCATCAGCAGCCACTTGCTCTCACACCTCCATCATGACGATTTAGTCCCAACCTCCACCCAGCTTCCCGCTCCGTCTTGGAAAAGGTTCTGCAGCGTGTGCCTGGGGCTTTCTGAGAGAACGATAACTGATGTCGTCCAATGTTTCTCTCTTGATTTCATTCATTAAAAAAAAAGTGTCAAAAGTACAATTAACAGAGCAATTAACAGCAATGAAGATTTCAATCAGAGGCAAAGGTGAACAGAAGTGTTTTTATTTATTTATAAAGCACATTTCATACACAGGTGATTCAAAGTGCTTTACATAAAAAAGATAAAATACAATATCATAAAGAGCATAAATAATGATACAATAAAGCATAAAAAGAAGAATAAAAATCAAAGTGCAATTATCCATGTGCTGCTCTCGCAGTAATTACATTTTAATTAAAGGCAATGGTGAATATTAAAATGTTTTGCCTGTTTTTTTTAAATAATCAGAGTTGAGGGCAAATCTGAGATCTGCCGGAAGTTCGTTCCAACTATGCATAGCATAATAACTGAATGCAGCTTCACCATGTTTTGTTTTACCTCTAGGAGCAGTTAGCAGACCGGTCCCTGATGACCTAAGAGGTCGAGCAACATTTTGAGAGGTTGACATTCTCAAGATCACGTTGTTACGTCGTCAGTCTCTTACTGGAAATGTCCCACCCTCCTCCTGCTCTTTATCTGTTAGCAGATGCTGGTATTGAACTACCTACTTGTAGAACAGGTGGGTACTAGCTACAGGCAGACACTGGGCCGACCAGCCACGAACCCTCTGCTCACCAGCACCGCATGACCATGAAAGTTTAATACCACGGTCTTACCCAGTCCAAGAAGGATCCTATTCGGGTAGTGAAGCGAGGATATTTAGCCGAGTAGAGTTTACACCATGGGGCCACTACTACATGGTTTCAACCTCGTTACACCTGCACTGTTGACTGTTACACGGAGAGGCAGACTGTTTCGATGGGGTTTTAACCTTTTTGGTTTGTGGCCCCTAAAAACACGGACACTTATTCACAACCCCTGTACCGAACAGCTTGGTATGTGTACCGTTACACCCCTAACGAGGGTGCATGAGCAGTGGAGGAGAGAACTTGTGAACTCAACCTATCCTGACCCTGACCAAACCCAAGACCCCAGGTCTCCTTGCCCTACTCAACAATGACGATGCCAAAAGAGAGAATGCAACACCGAACCAAGGATGGCAACCGGAACCACCACCCAATGCGGAACAACGGGAAGACCAAATTATCGAGCTTGATTGGGAGTATGACACGTGCGAGTAAATATATTAAAATCGAGGAGATGGTCGATATGCTTGTGAAACTAATTTGTAGTAAACAATGTAATTGTAGTAAAAATAAACTATATGAAGGATGATTTAATGTAACATTGTGATGACATGCTGATAAAATACAGACAAGCAACGTGATTCATGAGATAAACATGTTCATGTTCATGTAAGATTAATCTTTAGCTGCAAGCAGCTAGTATAAGTCTGTCTGTTGGTATAAGTCCGTCTGTCCCCCCCAAAAAAGAAAGTTGTTTGCCACGACATAGTACATGATAGAGACATGCAATTTGCCACAGTGAAAGATATTGGTGTGCCAGTGCATCACAACAAACCAACTTTTCCCCATAGATCGTCCACCCGATTCTCACGAAACCTGCTGTGTGACATTAATGGATGCGTATCTTTCACAGTGTATTTCTGAAAGTTGCTACGCCAAACCATATGACCACCACACCCAATTGAATTTTGGAAAAACACGCTGTTAAGTGTTACTTATGTCAGGAATCACTCACGTAATTAGTTTAACCATTTATTATGATGCAGAATAAATGGCAGCAGCAATACAGTTAGTCTTGGCGGTATGGTTCTACTCTTAGGGGGGCTCCCTGCTGCAAGAGGTTAAAGCACAACAACTTACACGAAGATAAAGCATAACAGCATACTGAAACTGAACAGCAGGGAGCACTGCGATCGAATCCTTCATAGGGGATGTAACTTACAGAGTACAGCACTTAAGAGTAGTTGCATACAATACAGAGTAGAACCAAAACAGGGGGAGGCTGGGGTGGTGGTGGGTGAAAAATGTAAAGCAATTATCTTTTGAGGTAGAATCTGGGTTAACTATTTCAATCACAATTTTGGCAATGGCAGTGGCTTATTTGTTCATACAGGGCCCTGCTAAATCAGATGCATGTTGTTTCGCATTATTGCCTTTGGTGTTTACAGTAACTGAAAAATAAGAGCGCAATAACCACCCCCAATAACCCCACCATAACATAGACCAGAATGTGATTTCTGCCACTATCACTAAAACTAAAGCCAGCAGTCTGCGAAGTACCACTCTTTTCCTCAATGGTGCAACTGTAGCTATTGTACATGGATGACTCCACGGTCAGAACACTGGAAATGTGAACCAGACCTTCAGTGGTGATATGGGAGGTAGACTTGGGCTTGTGCGTGAGGTTACGATGGCTGTAATCTCTCCAGGAAAATGTTGCTTCTGGAAACCCCTCCGTCTCACACGTCAAAGTGGGGAGGTTGCTAGAGCCAGCAGTGCTTTTCTTTATTGGTGTATATGGAACTAAGACATGAAAAAAAGAGAGAAAGAAAGAAACAAAGACAATATGAAATAAATATTATTCTGTCAGAGAAGGCATTTCCACCTACAATGCAATAACTGCAAATTATATGGGAAAAAAGGGTTAAAAGGTGTCAGGTGTCTGAGTCGAAGTACTTTAAATATTAATTATTTCAGTGAGGACATGGATTGGAATCAATCAATAGAATTACTATTACAAGATACTTCGTACCACAGTCTGACTGATACAGCATTTTTAAATGTATTTCTCAAGGAGTATTTGAGACAAACTGAACAGTTTGACTGCTAAAACCTGATTGTCACTTAACATAGAATCTTCAAAGCCTTCTCAAGACCAATATAGATACTCAGTTCTTATATTCTATATTTTTTTCCCGGTGATGTAGTGCGTTTATAAAATTAAAGATCAAAATGGACATAATTTATATCAGTGATTATGAGTGGAATATATGCAGTGATACTATGTATCTCTGACCAATACTGGACAATACTATCAGTGCTCTGTTGGGCCTTTGCACATGGATTCTAAGTAGGGATGGGATTCAGCTGACACGATTCTATTCCGGTTTCATTTATAGGGCTTCGATTATAAAAACAAGTCTTTTAGGCTCTTAGGTGATTCAGTACAATGAAATTACAAGTGCTTTTCCAAAATGTGCCCACGCTATAACCCTGTGTAAATGGTTGAGAATGGAAAGTAACACGAGAGAACTGGGAGGGCTCTATGCATCAAAAGGTGTAATTTAATGGGTCCTCGTCCGCCTTACTCACTTCGCCGCCATATTGGTCAAGTCTGATGTAATGTGGGGTCAGAAACAGAAACTTGGACTTGGCAGTGCTGTGGGATCTGGTTACGAATTACGAAAGATAGACCATCGCAAGTTTAGAGAAATCCCAGGGTCCTGTTTCTTGTTTATACTATTGTGTAATTACACCAGGATTACAAGTGATTGAGCTTTAAGTTAAAGGATGATCAAAAAACGAACACTTGACAGCACAGTGCAATCTCCACAAACTGCCAAACTACACAGCTGTAGCCAGGAGGGGGAGCTGTCTGACACATGAGGTGAGCAGACGCATAAAGTGAACAGATGTGGTAAATATACAGAGTAGAACGGACATTGATGATAACGTAACCTCAGCTAAACCCTTCAGTTAGGTACCGTATCGTCATGACGGCTAGGGTTATCTCCTCTATGAAACATGACGACCTTCCTACTGTAATCAGGCACTTTATTTAACAGTTTCTTTTGGCCTCAACCGGCGCCAACCGGCACAACAACACCACAACAACAATACTCCCGGCACATAGAACTGAGCGTCACTTCCACTCCCCAGAACTCCCTCCCTCAGCTCCCCTTAAAGGCACACACAATAACCACATAACCCAACGCTTTCCCATACCTAATCACACACACTCCTTGTGTCCCACTGGGGCACTACAGTATATAGATCGTCAGAAGAAAGCACACTAAGTTCAACTGCTGCTACAAGTACTTTTTGCATGTATATATATTGTATTCCACCGCTGCACATTGTACCATACATTTCAATACCTCCTGGTTGTTCTTTTTGTTTGTCTGTTGTAATTGTACTGTTGTTGCCATTCTTTTTAATTTTTTTTTATGTGCACCGTGGATGAGAGGGAAACGAAATGTCGGCCCTCTGTATGTCTGTACATATATTCTGTATGTCTGTGCATATATTGGGTTGACGATAAAGCTGACTTTGACTTTGACTTTTGAATGTTTACAGAGACATCGCCACCATGTGGCTAAACACGTTCACTGTCATTCTTTAATTTTCTTCATTTTCACCTGGGAGTATCTTCCAAATAGGTTTTGAGGGACCGAAATCTGTTTTTGCATTGTTCAGCAGCACCTGGCCACGATTCATTAATGTTATCATGGAATTAGTAATCTAATTGTCGGAGATTTGCAGACAAAGATCAAAAGATTGTATCGGGTTAAGCCAGGTTGCTTTCTGGCCTTCTACGTTAGTCATAGATTATTAGTGTGACCAAGGCATTATGTCTGTAATGACTCATTTATAGAATAGAGCTGTATTTGCCCAGACTGGAATTTATCCTGCACATATAGAAGGACGCCCATCAACACTAAAACAAATCAGCAAAAAAACAATAGTGGGAATAATATTACGGGAATAATATCTTGCCTTTTGTCGCTGTGGCTGTCGTCTACCAAGACTTGAGGAAACAGTGGGCTGTGTGCAGCGTTGACTGTGTGTGTGAACGTTCGCGTGCAGTTTCTCGTCAGTCACATATGTGACTGTGTAATGCAGCACTTTGTTAAAACATTCAGAAAGGCGACTTTATTTCCTGTATCTGTGTCACGTGGGTTTCGCCACTGCCCCGCCCCTTTAGGAGACTAGCGGCAGGTCTGAGTCTATTGACTCCCAACGGGAGAAGTGAACATGAGCACAGGTTATGACCGAGTCTTTCGCCTCATAGTCACCGACGTAAACAGTCACCGGAGTAAATATTGGACCCATTGTTCACAAGCCACATATCTTCCGAACATTCTGGCACTAAAATGGTATTTTTCAGACGGACAAATCAGGAGAAAATTAACTTTGTTCCAGACTCTGTCTCAGCTATCTGTTGGTGCCGAACTAGCCGAGGGGGAGGGATGGGGGGGAGAGACAACTGCTTCGGAGACGGGAAGTGTACACCATTTCATACCATTGGTGCAGCTTCTTTTGTATAGAGCACCTCGTCTTGATTGACAACAGTTCACCCCAATGAAATACCAGTGAACCTGTGAAACTCAACATACCAGTCTACCAGTGGACTATTTCACATTGGGTCACTGTGCTGATGTTGGCAGTTATTTATTCATTGAAGGAGAGTGGGCAGTCCAGTCCCCTTAGTATGTTATCTTTATTGAGACAGCAGGAAGGCTCAGAGGGAAAACAGAGTAGTGGAGACACAGGAGAGACGGTTCTTTATTGAGACAGCACATGTGGTTCTAGAGCCATGGGTCTTGACCAGTACACCAGTAAAAAAAAATAAAAAAATAAAAAAATAAATAAAACATTATCAAGGGCATTAGGCCACAGACCCCTTTTTGATAAGATTTTGTCTCAGTGACCCACATATGAGAAGACTGTTGATGTTAGATATGATTATGACCAGAATTCTATAGCTGTTTATCGACACTATAGTTTAGGAGGCAACTGTAGAGAAAGTGAAACACACGATCAGAACAATCAGCATTAGCCTATATATTCTCTCACTGGTCTAACTTCTCATGAATGAAATAGTGAACCATTCCCCATTTTTCTGGGGACCCCCTGGAACCCCCCCTCAAGGGGCCCCCTGGGGGGGGGGGATTCCCCGGACACCACGTTGAGAGCCACCAGACCTAACGGGCTCTCTCTCTCTCTCTCTCTCCCTCTCTCCTATAGTCTGCCATGGATATCCCAGGTCTGAACCTGAGCCAACAGGAGTACTACCCTTACGTTTACTACAAGAT
>OMKL01007560.1:9192-22553 GCA_900302295.1 Parasudis fraserbrunneri
TGGTCAGGTGACACAGTTGTCCATGATGTTGGATGCCCTGCTGGACGCTGAGAGCGACAGTGCAGAAGTCCTGGAGTGCTTCTTCCTGGAGGCTCTGTACTGCTCTTTAGGGGCCACCTTGCTGGACAGCGGCAGGACTAAGTTTGATGAGTTTATAAAGAAGCTTTCCGGCTTAACCGCATCCCACGATGAGAAGGCCATGGCCGGACCTGGAGAGATCCCAGGTGATCAAAGAATGCCTTTAACAAAGACGTGTTTCCTCCTAAATATGTCTGTCAAATTTAAATTTTCATCTAATGTAGAATATTATAGATAACAAAATGTATCCATTCCCACAGGTTACCTGCCAACGCTGTATGATTTCCATTTTGATGGAACACAGCAGAAGTGGATTCCCTGGAGCTCCCTGGTCACCAAATATGTTCATGACCCAGAAATGAAGTTTATCGATATTCTAGGTAAAGGCTGATTAAATTAACTTTCAGTCAAGAAAAAAAAATACAAATGAATCTCTTCATGCACATGGATTCCATATTCATGTTCTTCCCTCCTGTTTGTTGTCTTACCTAACCCTCATCTTCCATCTCACCTCCAGTCCCAACTGTGGACACTACCAAAGCCAGCTGGATGCTGGAGCAGATGGTGAAGATCAAGAGACCAGTTGTTCTGGTGGGAGAGTCCGGCACCTCCAAGACTGCCACCACTCAGAACTTCCTGAAGAACCTCAACGCAGACACCACTGTGAGTGTACTGTATAGTCATGCACGTAGACATGAAGCAGTCACAGCGATAGTGTTTAAAACATCCTTTAATCTGTCTCCCCTCTGGTCCCCAGACGACACTGCTCATCAACTTCTCATCGAGGACCACCTCCATGGACCTCCAGAGGAACCTGGAAGCCAATGTGGAGAAGAGGACCAAGGAGACCTACGGCCCTCCCATGGGCAAGAGGCTGTTGGTCTTCATGGATGACCTGAACATGCCCCGGGTAACTGCTCCAACTCTCCTCTCCATCCATTGTCTTCCCCAATCACCACCGACCTTTGTTCAGACTCTGTGTGCTTGTAAGTTGACTTCATTGTGTCACATGCCCTTTCCAGGTGGATGACTATGGCACACAGCAGCCTATTGCGCTGCTGAAGCTGCTGCTGGACCGAGGAGGCATGTATGACAGAGGGAAGGAGCTCAACTACAAAATCCTCAGAGACCTGGGCTTCATAGCTGCCATGGGGAAGGCAGGAGGAGGGAGGAATGAGGTGGATCCTCGCTTCATCTCCCTCTTCAGCGTCTTCAATATCCCCTTCCCAGAGGAGGAGTCCCTGCATCTCATCTACGCCTCCATTCTCAAAGGCCACACTAGAGTAAGCAGCACCACCTTTCCTCCTAGGTCAAAGTACGTTCGTACTCATCCAAACCGCTGGACTCCACTTGAGCTAGTCAAGTTTTTATGACTGAAATATGTTGAAATACTGGGGAAACTGACATTCAATCTATGAAACATGTAAATGTGCATATTCCACAACACAGTGTAAAAAATTGTGTAATTTTGAGTTTAAACAATTCTAATATACATATATTAATACTCTAATATTTAATATCTAATATATTCAAATATTTCATTCGTTTGGCTTCTACAGTAGATCAAATAAACTGCATCAGAAATGACCCAGGACACGATTTGCACTGCAGAAATAAACTTGTTCATATGTGCTTTAGCCATTTGATGAAGCCGTCCAGAAGGTTTGTGACAAAGTGACATTCTGTACACTGGAGCTGTACAAGAACATCATTAAAGACCTGCCACCCACTCCCTCCAAGTTCCACTACATTTTCAACCTGAGGGACCTGTCCAGGGTCTACAATGGCCTGACCCACACCAACGCTGAGAGGTTTGATCAAGTGCATTCACTTCATAAGTCACGTCATTCTGCTATTCACTTTAAGGCTCATGTACACCAGTGTCTTTGTCTTGGTATGTTTCCCCTGGCAGGTTTGTGACAGTGACTAAGTTTGTCCGTGTTTGGAGGAATGAGTGCCTGAGAGTGTTCCATGACAGACTCATCAATGAAACTGATAAGACTGTGGTAATTGTTTTATATTAAATCAGGTTCAATAATCATTTTTATATTAACCGCAATAACAACAATTCAATCAAAATTTTAAATCCTTTTGTTTTTTCCCGCCTCAGGTCCAAGGTCATATAAAGAATCTGATTGAGGAGCATTTCAAGTCAGATCTGGAGGCAGTCATGAGGGACCCCATCCTATTTGGAGACTACATGACAGCCCTCAATGACTCTGAGCCAAGGGTCTACGATGACATACAGGATTATGATGCTTCTAAAGCCAAGTTCCAGGTACTGTGAAGCTCTGATGACTGGTCTCAAATGTGTGGTACCTAATACTATACAAGTACACAGATTGCTGTCTTTTTTTTGTTTCTTTTTTTGTTGTCATGGCCATAATTGACCTTGATAAGATACCTAAAGACTGTAATCTCTCTGTTCTCTGTAGGAGATTCTAGAGGAGTACAACGAGACCAGGTCACGGATGAACCTGGTTCTGTTTGATGATGCCCTGGAGCATCTGACCCGAATCCATCGCATCCTCCGCATGGATCGTGGCCATGCTCTGCTGGTGGGGGTGGGGGGCTCCGGCAAGCAGTCCCTCACCAAGCTTGCTGCCTTCACTGCTGACTGTGAGGTAGCAAAACTTCTGATGGTTAATATTGGAAATGACAAGAGTGAACTCTCCTTTTTATATAAATGGATTTTGCTGCCCCTAGGTGTTTGAGATCACACTGAGCAGAGGCTACACTGAGTCCAACCTCCGTGACGACCTGAAGACACTGTACCTGAAGCTGGGCATTGAGAATAAGAAGACAGTGTTCCTGTTCACTGACGCCCATGTGGCTGAGGAGGGCTTCCTGGAGCTCATCAACAACATGCTCACCTCTGGTTGGATGTCAAATTCACTCCCTGGTTGACACTGAATATATCTCCCGTAGCCATATTTCTAGAACGGCAGTCTGATCGTCTCTGTGTTACAGGCATCGTTCCTGCATTGTTCCCCGACGACGAGAAGGAATCGGTTCTCAACCAGGTCCGGGATGAGGCCATGAAGATGGGAGTCAGCCCTACCAAAGAAAGCATGTGGCAGTACTTTGTCAACAAGAGTGCCAACAACCTGCACATCATCTTGGGCATGTCCCCGGTGGGAGACACCCTGAGAACACGCTGCAGGAACTTCCCAGGTGAAATACTGCACCAGAGCCTGCATTGACGTCTGCACGCTGGCTCTCATATGATCTCTAATTCACACTTTACCTGTGTGTGTTGTGTTTATGTCTCAGGACTCGTGAACAACACTGGGATAGACTGGTTCCTGCCGTGGCCTCCGCAGGCTTTACACGCTGTTGCTCAGTCTTTCCTGGGTCTGTACTCACACATTCATGCATTCAGTATCATTACCATGAAAAAGACAGTATGGTTGTTTGTTGGACTGACCTAGCTAAATGCCATGTGATACCACAGGCGAGAGTCCTATGATCCCCGAGGCGCATTCTGCAGCAGTGATAGATCACGTGTGCATGGTCCACGTCTCTGTGGGAGAGTACAGCAAGATGTTCCTGCAGAAGCTCAGACGCAGCAACTATGTCACCCCGAAGAACTACCTGGACTTCATCAGCACCTACGCCCACCTGCTGGAGGACATGGACAAATACATCCTTGGTGAGATATTGGTGATATTGGTCGGATACCGGGCTAAAATAGGGTATCTGTGTCTGAGAATTTCCTCCATAGTAAAATCCGATACCAAGAATCATGTGTAACATGTCAGAGATGAAAAACAAAATGACATGATTTGCTGCATTTTTAGCACATAGAAGCATGTTAGATCTCTCTAAATGGAGAAACATTTATCATATCCACTGACCCCAAACTGATGGTCTAAATCAATAGGGTTCTAATACTAATGGATCGGATCTGTGCTCTGTATCAGCCAACACTGAAAGTTTAGGACTCAGAGTCGGTATCAGCAGTGAGAAAATCGTATGGGTGCATCCCTAGTAAGAAGAACGAGTATGTGAGAGCCCACCTGTAGCCTGCTTCAATGGGATGATCCTGACCGATGCACACTATGGTGTATTGCATGTTTACGTACAGTATACATGTGTGTAGTTTGTATGAGAGTGAACCTGTCCTGTCCTGTCTTAGCTCAGTGCAAGCGTCTGGAAGGAGGCCTGGACAAGCTGGAGGAGGCCAGTGAGCAGCTGGCTGACCTCAACACCAAACTAGCAGAGCAGAAGGTGGTCCTGGCCGAGAAGTCTTCCGCCTGTGAGATTCTGCTGCAAGAGATCTCCACTAACACCGCCGTGGGTCAGTGCAAACTTCCACTACTTATCTCCACTTTATCAGGCGATATGCCGTAGCTGTTACAGATTAAGTAACATCTGCGCGTTTCCCTCCCAGCTGAGGAGAAGAAGACACTGGCGGAGGAGAAAGCCAAGGAGATCGAGGAGCAGAACAAGGTGATAGCAGTGGAGAAGAAAGATGCTGAGAGTTCTCTGGCTGAGGCCCTGCCTGCCCTAGAGGCAGCCCGCATCGCCCTGCAGGACCTGGACAAGTCGGACGTAACTGAGATCAGGTGCCCCCTCCCTCTGACTCAAAGCATCCTCTTGTTCTGTTGTCAAAATCGATAGGGATAATGACTAAATCACAATCATTACATATTAATGAACAACATGCACAATCTTTCGCGATTCTGGCCAGGGATCGTCCAGATACAGTATTATATAAAGTTGAATACCACAAGTTAATCATAGAACAGATGGTGACATCAGATGATGTCTGGTGTTGATTAATGGCCAGGCCCCCAGACAGAGCCTGCATCCATGGCCAGGACTGAACATGTCTGGCCCTATCAACATAGCTACACAAAATACATTATGTTTCATTTTCACTCTGCCCTCATCCAGCTCTTTTAAAAAATAAACACATTAATTCAAATTGCAAATCAAATGCATGCCTCTCCTACAACATTCACTGGGTGTGTTTTTATGCCTCTGTCTGAAGCAACACTTACATACATGTACCTATCTAAGTACAAGGGTCGGACAAGTTGCTTTTATCTTGCTATCATTTACCCATTTCAAAAGTGATTGACAGAGCGGAAATCTTTGATCACAGCTGTGTTGAAAGGTTTCATCTTCCTCTTTTGAGAGGTGCTGTGTAGGATGTGCTATTACTGTTTGCATTTATATATACTATCCTACATACATCTTTGGAAGATCACCAAAAGCAAGTCAAATAATCTTTTAGCTGAAGAGAATTTTGGACACCTTTTTAAAAAATTTAAAAACAAAACAAAAAAAACAAAAAAACGGTTGCATAAACCTTTATACATCTCTAACATAATATTACGTTTAATATGAGCTATTTTCTCTGCCTCTCTGATGGTCCCTCCCATGCAGATCTTTTGCCAAGCCGCCCAAGCAGGTGCAGATGGTGTGTGAGTGCATCCTGGTGATGCGTGGCCACAAGGACATCAGCTGGAAGTCAGCCAAGGGGATGATGTCAGAGGCTAACTTCCTGCGCTCACTCATGGATATGGACTGTGATTCCATCAGCACTGGCCAAGTCAAGATTGTCAGAGGTATGCTGGCTTCATACTCACCAACTAACACTGAAAATATTCACACCAAAGCTTCACATATTGATAACTATGCACATGATAATGCCTTTGCATAAATGTGAAAGCACTGTAATGTTAATGTTAATGTTAATGTTAAATATATCCCATGCCATTTCTACTGGCCAGGTTTCCTAAAGAACCTCAACACCAGCTTTGAAGAGATGCAGGCCATCAGTAAAGCTGGTTCAGGAATGCTCAAGTTTGTGGAGGCTGTCATGGGTTACTGTGATGTATCCAGGGAGATCAAGCCAAAGAGAGAGAAGGTAATGTGTCAGACTACACACTATACTGTATGTACATGTTGCCCCATCTTTTCTTTTTTGTAAATTTAGTCTTGGTGTTTTTTTCTTCATAAGGTACAATTGAAACTGTGCAGAGTTGCATGTGCAATGGCTGTGTTAGGGTGCTGAGACACTAGGCAGGTTTTGGGGCAGTATGGATGGGCAACACACCTTACAACAGACATCAAAGTGAGCCACAAGATCAAAAATTGAATAAAAGGTTTCCAGGCAACAAGATGCTCCTGTGTCATCAAAGCAACAATTCCCAGGTGAATCCTTGGGCACTGCAGCCCATTGGAGTTACTTAAAAAGTTGTCCTGTGTATAACTGCCTTCAGGTGGCACGTCTAGAGAAGAACTTCTTCCAGAGCAAGCGGGAGCTGGAGCGTATTCAGAACGAGTTGAGTACCATCCAGAGGGAGCTGGGGGCTCTGGGGGACAAGTACGATGCGGCCATGGGGGAGAAGCAACTGCTGCAGGAAGAGGCGGAGCTCATGGAGAGGAGGCTGATAGCTGCTGACAAACTCATCTCTGGCCTGGGCTCCGAGAATGAGCGGTGAGACTAGACCATGGGTCATGGATTCACAACAACACTTAATATGGCTCTCATTATGGCAATGGTTGTTCATCTGTACACATTTGACTCTTCTTCCTTATCCTTTTTAATGCTCAATCTCCTTCTCTTCTCTTCTCTTCTCTTCTCTTCTCTTCCTCATACTCCTCCTCATCTTCCTCCTCGTAGCTGGACACTTGATTTGGAGGAGTTGAAGCAGAAACGTGTGCGTCTGCTGGGTGACTGTCTGCTCGGTGCTGCCTTCCTGAGCTACGAGGGGGCCTTCAGCTGGCACTTCAGGAACGAGATGGTGTACAACGTGTGGGAGAAGGCTGTGTTGGAAAGAGGCATCCCCCTGAGCCAGCCCTTCAGGGTGGAGAACCTGCTCACTGACGAGGTGGAAATCAGCAGGTGAGAAAGAGAGTGGTCAGGTCACCTAACCCATCATGAGCAATTCCATGTACATGAATGTACTTGGTGAATAAAAGATGAATTTACTCTGACTGTTAACAGCAGAGCATGACACACCGCTAAAATAAAAGGAAACGCCTGAGTAAATGAGGGATGAAATATGTTGAAAATTAGTGTCGCTTGTATGGTGTGGGTTGCATTGTCCTGGCATGGCTTAGGGCCACACAATTCCTTACAGGGCAGGGTGAAGCCATTCTGAGTGAACACCTTTACCTTATGTCGAGATCACTATCAGCAGAACACCAATTTATGGACTTTCTCATGGAAGAATGGTGCTGAGACCCTTCAGTAGAGTTTCAGACACTTGTATCTATCTTTAATCTAAGTAAAAATGGGATTATAAGGCTGTTGTGATGTTACATGGTGGTCCAATGCCCTATTGTGACACTTGTTGGTGTTTCTTCTATTTTGGCAGTCATTTTGATGTTTTTTTATGTACGTCCTATTGAGAATGAGTCAAACAAACCTTATGTGACAGGTGGGGCTCAGAGGGCTTGCCCCCAGATGAGTTGTCAGTCCAGAATGGGATCCTCACCACCAGAGCCAGCCGATTCCCTATGTGCATTGACCCCCAGCAGCAAGCCCTCAACTGGATCAAGAAGAAGGAGGAAAAAAATAAACTCAAAGTAGAGATGTTTTGCTTATTCACACATTTTAAGTAAAAGTTCAATAGGTTTTCAATATTCAAACAGTGTCCAATTGGAAACATCTTTACACGATCACCTTCCCTCCCAGATCTCTTCCTTCAACGATCCAGACTTCCTGAAGCAGCTTGAGATGGCCATTAAGTATGGCTTCCCCTTCCTGTTCCAAGATGTGGACGAATACATTGACCCTGTGATTGACAACGTCCTGGAGAAGAATGTGAAAGGAGCCGAGGGCAGGCAGGTCATCGTCCTGGGAGACAAGGAAGTAGACTACGATCCCAACTTCAAACTCTACCTCAACACCAAGTTGGCAAACCCCAAGTACTCCCCCTCTGTGTTTGGGAAGGCCATGGTCATCAACTATACTGGTGAGAGAACACAGCATGTAAATCTCTACAGGATATCAGATATGTAGATAGATAGATAGATAGATGGGCAGGCAGACAGATTGACTGAATATCTGAATATCTGTCTATTTGTCTATCTATCTATCTATATGTCTGTCTCTATCTATCTATCTATCTATCTATCTGTGTCTGTCTGTGTCTGTAGTGACCCTTAAGGGCTTGGAGGACCAGCTGCTCAGTGTGATCGTGGGCTTTGAGAGGAAAGAGCTGGAGGAGCAGCGTGAGCGTCTGATCCAGGAGACTAGCGAGAACAAGAAGCTGCTGAAGGACCTGGAGGACTCCCTGCTGAGAGAGCTGGCCACCTCAACAGGCAACATGCTGGACAACACTGAGCTGGTCAGCACACTGGAGGAGACCAAGTCCAAGGCCAGCGAGGTCAGTCTATCTGCACAACTCCAAGTGGAATGACAGTGGAGATATCACATACCCATATATTTACTGGTACACGCCATGTGATGTAGTCATCCCTTGTGCCATAAACTCGGATGAGCACTTAAAGGGAGCCTTGTTTGGATGTTGAAGCGATGGGGGGGGTCATTGCGTAACTCCTGTCACAGATGTTAAATTAGGCCCACGATACCTCCATAATGCTCAGAGCATTTCAAAACCACCACCCTCCAATTCACTCATTCACCAGGTCAGTGAACTTATTATTACATATACTGTACGGTATAACTTCTTCAAGCTTTGTCTCTGTTTGAATATGAACCTCTCAGGTATTTGAGAAGCTGAAGTTGGCTGAGAAGACGTCAGTGGACATTGATAAGCTGAGAGACGGCTACCGGCCTGCTGCCAAGCGTGGCGCCATCCTGTTCTTTGTGCTAGCAGAAATGGCTCTGGTGAATAGTATGTACCAGTACTCTCTGGCTTCCTACCTGGAGGTGTTTGACTTCTCACTGCACAAATCCCTGCCTGACAACATCCTGCCTAAGAGGCTGAAGAACATCATGGACACCTTGACACACAATGTTTATAACTATGGCTGCACAGGTAAAAGCTGTTTTACAAAGGACTGAAGTTGATTTTCTAAGATAGTATATATCCCTTCATAAATCTTTGAGCTATGCTGTTTTTTCATCTGCATCATTTTATTGAGCTGTATTTAACACAGCACAAGAATTCAGCATCCTTGGCTGACATCCCACAAAAGAAAATTCAATACTCATTAACTCTCAATATCTTCCAAACCCAATTAATTTTTGCAAGACTGTTTACATTTTTAGGATATGCGTGACATCTGTGTGAGTAAATCAGCATTTTCTTTTCTTTCTTCTTTTTGTTAAGTGCCCCTTTAATCCACTTACGTTAGCTGCTGTGTGTGTTCTCAGGTCTGTTTGAGAGGCACAAGCTGCTTTTCTCCTTCAACATGACCATAAAGATTGAGCAGCCAGAGGGAAGGGCGCCTCAGGAGGAGCTGGAGTTCTTCCTGAAGGGTAAGATGAAATCAACAGAACATGTCTTGAGACATTTAGTAGACAGTGTTGTCACATGCACACAGAACACACATGCTCACACTTAAAGCAAAGTTTCCATTTTTGAAAAGGTAATCTTTCTCTGGAGAAGAGCAAGCGCACCAAGCCATGCACCTGGCTTCCAGACCAGGGCTGGGAGGACATAGTGAGACTAGCAGAGCTCTTCCCTCAGGAGTTTGGCTCTCTGCCTGATGATGTGGAGAAAAACCCTGACGAATGGAAGTCTGTGAGTGGCCCCTGTGACAGCCATTACTAGTTGTTTTTTTTTCTAAATGGCTGGAAAGGATTAACCCACATCCCTCTTTTTCATCAGTGGTATGACCTGGATGGGCCAGAGCAGGCTCCCTTCCCCATGAAGTATAAGGAGAACCTCACAGCCTTCCAGAAGCTTCTGCTGCTGCGCTGCTTCCGCCTTGACAGAGTCTACAGGGCTGTCACTGATTATGTCACCTTTACCATGAGTGAAAAGTGAGATACTGTTCTATTAGTTAGCTATTTACAAGTCACACAGCTTTGCCACTATTGTGCTGGCAAGCCAAAACACATAATTATTTAAATACAAATTAGTGGTTAAGATTTACATGTACTATTCTTACATGCATGTGGTCTCCCTTTCCTTTTCTCAGATATGTGCAGCCTCCAGTCATCAGCTTTGATGCCATCTATGAGCAGAGCACTCCGAACTCCCCCATCGTGTTCATCCTGAGCCCTGGCTCCGACCCAGCCAGTGATCTTATGAAACTGTCTGAGAGGTCAGGCTTTGGAAGCAACAAGCTCAAATTCCTCGCCATGGGGCAAGGCCAAGAGAAGGTACCGTGAAACTTTTAATCTGGGTCAAATGTAATTAATATACTGTAGCAACAGTTCATCAGTCAAAACTTCTGTGAGTGGAATACTTGAAGAGCTTTTGGTCTTGTGTGTGTTTGGTGTAGGTAGCATTGCAGTTGCTGGAGACAGCAGTGTCGCGTGGTCAGTGGCTGATGCTGCAGAATTGCCACCTCCTGGTGAAGTGGCTGAAGGAGCTGGAGAAGTCCTTGGAGAGGATCACCAGGCCCCACCCTGACTTCCGCCTGTGGCTCACCACTGACCCCATCAAGGACTTCCCCATCGGTATACTGCAGAAGTCCCTCAAGGTGAGAGAAGCTGATGGCGAAATTGGTGAAAACACCACCATCACTTATGTTGAGTGTAGATCTTCCTGCTCCCCCTTTCTTCTCATCTGTCCTCCCTTTCCGACTCATTCTTAATTCTCGATTGATTTTTGTCCGGCAGTGTGGCTACATGGGTAGGGCTCTGGGCTCACGATCAGTTCGGTTTGACCAGAACTTGGTAGAAAGTTGTGTTGTTGTTTAGTAGGGAGCACTCTGGACTTGGCAGTAACAATGCCCATTACAGAGACAGGGACACCATAGGGTTATGAGTGCTGTCTTAGACGATACGTTAAACCGAGGTCTCGACTCCCTATGGTCATTAAAGAACCCAGGGTGTCTATCATAAAGAGTAGGGGGTTCCCCAACATTCCTGGCCAAATTCCTATTTAGGTTTCTGACGTCAAGGGCACCTGATCATCCCTCTCCTTAATTGACTGATATCAATCCTACAGTATGTGGACCCCAGGAAGAATAGCAAACAAATACTTGTGAGAATCTTAGATAATAAAAAAAGAATCAAACAATATAACCTAGCGTTAGTTGGGTGTAAGTTTTCTAATAATATTGTGAATATTCCAATCTTCCATTTCTGAATGACCAGGTGGTGACAGAGCCTCCCAATGGTCTGAAGTTGAACATGAGAGCCACTTACTTCAAGATCTCCCATGAGACACTGACGACGTGCCCCCACCCTGCCTTTCGCAGCCTGGTCTACATGCTGACCTTCTTCCACGCTGTGGTGCAGGAGAGACGCAAGTATGGCAAGATTGGCTGGAACGTGCCCTACGACTTCAATGAGTCTGACTTCCTTGTAAGTGACAGAGTAGTCATCGGTCTCACAAATAAGGCATTTTCTTGTTAGTCTGTCAGTTTAATTGACGTTACTGTTTGATATGCCTCACTGTGTTCTGTGTATGTTTATGAGTATTTAACTGTGTTTTATAGGTGTGTATGGAGATCCTGGACACCTACCTGACCAAAGCACACAATCAAGGAGACACCAAGATTCCCTGGGGAAGTCTCAAATACCTTATTGGAGAGGCAAGGCTAAATTCATTGTACCTTACAAAATAGAATTCCTGTCGTATCCAGTGACTACGGCAGCTCTGATCGCTGCTTTTAGAAATGGCTTTAAGTGTGTGTTCTGCAAGTATTATAAGTATGTGGGTACTACATCATCTCACAGGTGATGTATGGAGGGCGAGCCATCGACAGCTCTGATCGCTGCTTTTAGAAATGGCTTTAAGTGTGTGTTATGCAAGTATTGTAAGTATGTGGGTACTACATCATCTCACAGGTGATGTATGGAGGGCGAGCCATCGACAGCTTTGACCGCAGGATCCTGACTGTCTACATGGACGAGTACCTAGGAGACTTCATCTTTGACACCTTCCAGCCTTTTCACTTCTTCCATAACAAGGAGGTGGACTATAAGATCCCCCCCACTGGGCCCAAGAAGACCTATGTTGGTCGGTTGTTGTTTTGAGTGTTGTGTATATTAATAGATAAAGAAAGTAAAGGTTCAGTACTGTCAGATGATGTATCACTTTCACCCTCCAAGTGATTTAGATTAACTTTACTAACTGCTAACATGAGGGCTGTCCGAAACATTTTGAAATTAACTCACATGATTCTTTGTGTCAACAGTATGGGAGAATTTGATTTCTGTGTCTTCACCCACTGTCCTGGTTGTGTTGCAGCGGAGATTGAGACCCTGCCCTTGGCCAACACACCAGAGGTATTCGGTCTGCATCCCAACGCGGAGATAGGATACTACTCACAAGCAGCCAGAGACATGTGGACCCATCTAATAGAGCTGCAGCCTCAGACTGGTAATATTAACATTACATTAATATTAATTAATATTAACATTAGTTAGATGTAGACAGAGGTGCATTTTCTTAAGATTAACTTTTTTTTGTCTTTTGTGAACACACACATACACACACACACACACACATTAATGTTTATGTGAAATATGGGGACATTACATAGACATTAATTCTGGGTCCCAGGCTGGTCTAACACACTCTGGTCTTCCCATTGGTCAGGTGAGTCTGGTGGAGGCATCAGCAGGGACGAGTATATCAGCCAGGTGGCCCAGGACATCCAGAACAAGCTGCCCAAGGTGTTCGACCTGGACGTGATCCACAAGAAGTTGGGCCTGGACATCTCCCCCACCTCCGTGGTGCTGCTGCAGGAACTGGAGCGCTTCAACAAGCTGGTGGTCCGCATGGCACGCTCACTGGCCGAGCTGCAGAGGGTGAGGAGGGGGAGGGGGAGGGACGGAACACGGCAAAGTCAACTTTATAATCTCACAAGGAGAAAGTTGTTGCGCAGACATACACAGAGAACAGCACTTGGAAAGCCACATTTACACAGCAAACAAAAGCATAACAATCTCATACGATAAAGTGCCGGTGAAGAACAATAAACTATTCGTAGTATTCTCATGACGTTTTTTTTTGCCATACAACATGGCGCAGAGCCACAGCTCATTGGCCACAGTTGTCATTTAATGATAAATCACCTGCTGTTTGATTACAGTCACCTGTTGTTTGCAACCAAGATGTCTGCCATCGAATACTATGAGTGCAAGTCCAGAATTCAGCAAGGATATTGCAGTGGTAATTAATGAATACTTGAAGCTATTAGTTTCAATCCTAGGGAGTCTACTGCCAGAGCCT
>OMKL01007572.1:3076-21257 GCA_900302295.1 Parasudis fraserbrunneri
CTACCCATAATTAGTAACTGGCCTTGAGGAATTGATGTGTTGGGAAGTGAATGAGTGACTGGTATGGTTGATTAAAGGATGGTTCCTTTAAGAGAGTAGATGTCACAGAGAGAAGTGATTGAAATATTATAAAAATGTGATGATGTATGAGATGGGAGAGTAAATGATAATGACACTTGAGGAAGTGCAGGGAGAAATTCCCCCTGTAAAACTGGAATGTGGAAAAAATGACACGATGATAACGAACGTTACGATGATAACCCTAGTTATATGAATGCAGGCATAGCATCTTACTCGTTTGACCATGTATGAGGTTTGGGTCTCATATGAAACCACCATAAGACCGGGTCAAGATTCCCACTAGCAAGAGCTAGGGCAAGGAGTGGAACTGTGCTGAGGACTGAATGAGATATATAACTCTCTGACATGTCCAGCAGGTAAAACTGGATGAAGGGACATGAAGAAGACCATGTTGTGGCCGTACAAATGTCTTTCAGATACACCTCCAAAAAGGGCAGAAGAGGAGGCCACTCCCCTGGTGGAGCGGGCTCTGATCTTGACCGGAGGAGTTACACCCACTTTAGTGAAGGCAAGGGAAATGCCTTCACGAAGCCACTGAGAAAGGTGCTGTTAGGAAAGTTAAGAAGTCAAATGTGCACCTGGCACAGTAGGTGTAGATCTTTTTCCCTCTCAGGGGGGTAAAAGGCCCTCAGGACGATGTCCCTGGAACTAAGAGATCTTCTAATGTTCTTTGGGACGAAGATGGGGTTAGGTCTTAGTATGGCACCAGCTGGGATGGACTGCACGTTGACATACTTGGCAGATACAAGAGCCAAAAGTACAACAGTCTTGATGTAATGAGGTCTGATCCAGTGGTTCCAAAAGATCCTGACTCAGACTCCGTAACATCAAGGCTAAGGGCCAATTCAGACCAGATCAGCCAATGCGGAAAAAACGCAGGTCCTCCCATTCATTTGAATGAGGGTAGTGTGTTTGGGCTGCGGTGGTGGGGAACGCACGGGATGCCGAAAAAAAATGCAGCGGCGTGCGGGAAGAAAGTATAAACATTCAACTTTTGCCAAAATGTAACCCGATGTTACGCTGCAGTGACCAATCATGTAAGCCAGCAATCAGACAGGAAGACGCCCACGGGAAGAATAACCTTTTTTTCCATGTAGCATCATTCTGCTGTTTACCCATAGAACTATGTTTAACGAGCTACTATAGTGTGGATCTGGAATTTGCTACATCAGCCATAATTACATTTTGCATACACAATCATAACAGCCAATCATAACTTTTTAGCCCAAGGCTGTTCGTGTCTCTTCTCAAACCAGACAGAGCATGGGAGGGGAGGGAGATAGTGCTAGAAAGAGCATTATTTGCTAACTAGCAGCATAATCATGAGAATGTCTGAAACTGAGAACCTAATATATTTAACCCAAACAAGAGAGGATGATATCTTTTGGTGCCATCTGACATTATTGTTGGAGCTTTGAGGTTACATTTCTTTATTTAGGAACAATTGCCATTATCGTGGCGGGGTTGGTTGGGGATGTGGTGAGGCACCGGTGTTTCCTGGATGAAGGCTGGCATGCAGTGGCCTAGTCTCGGGCTAGCTAGCTTTCTAACAGTGAATGTTTTTTCATGTTGCTAAATACTTGCAGGGGGGATCGCTTGGAACAGAAAACACAGTACCAGAGAAATTTATGAATGGTTCGGAGAATGTGATGTAGGAATAAAATGTGTGGTAGCTAACATTTGACTGCTAGCTAGTTAGTTTGCAGCATTAGCTAACCAGTTAACAACTTGTTGCCGGTTTGGCCCACCAGGTGCGCTCTGAAGCTCAAAATTGCCAGTGACTGCCTTCATTTGCGACGGATCAGGCCATGTCTTTCCACTAAACCATCGTTAAATTTTTGTATTGTGTGTAGCACCCATAGAACTATAAAAGAGGGTAGCGTCGAAGCTCTGACAATGCTACGTTACAGACTTACAGGTTAAAGTTCACAACATGACGTCACACAAATGGGTCTCGTAGTGACACGCCCATACCAATGCACAACCCCACGGCAAGGTGCCAGATTGCCTGAATTGGTGTGAATTTAGCCTAAATCTCATGGCGGCTTAAAGGTGTGTGTCTTGGGCTTGACTCGCCTTGGAATTGCTTTAGAGGAGGGTGGCTGAATAACAGTTTTGTCATCAAAGCCTTCATGACAAGCTGAGATGGCTGACGCATAGACCTTCACAGTAGAGAAGGACAGCCTCTCCTGTAACAATTGGAGATAAGCAAGGACTGTTTGTATAGGACAAGAAATCAGGTCTGTGTTTCTTTCTACATACCATTTCTGGAATGCGAACCACTTCCCAGCATACACAGAGGTAGTGGAAGGAGCGCAAGCACTCTGAATGGTTCAAGGGAGAGACCTCTGTTCTCAAGTCTCACCCTCTCAGGTACCAGATCATCAGTTGCTGACCAAGGATGGCCAGTAGGCAGATCCAGCCATTCACTTGGGACAGCGCTCCCCTGTAAAGCGGAACAGTCCAGAGGGCTGATGCGGACAGCTGCATCAGTGCTGGAAACCACAGCACCGATGTTCACATCGTCATCATTAGGATGAAGGTTAATTACTCCTGCCTCACCCTGTCCAGTAGACAACAAATCAGGTAGATGGGAGAGAGGGCGGAAGCATCCGCACACAGCGGTGGTTGGTCCTGTGCTCTGCTGATGACCCACAGCGGACAATAAGTGGTCTCTTCGGATGCAAAGAGGTCCCCTTCTGCTTTCCTGATGCAGTGCAAAATCTGTTTGGCAATGTCGGTTGGTAAATGGCACTCATCTCTTAGGGGACCTCCTAGAGACATGAGATCCACTCCAACATTGTTCAAACCCACAATGTGGAGGGCTTCGAGGCTGAGGATGTGGATTGAGGCCCAAAACGATAACTCCACTGCTTCACAGTGGAGAGTCCATGAGTGTACACTGCCCTTTCTGTTGATGTAAGCTGCAATGGTCTGATTGTCTGTTCTGACTAGGACATGCTGGCCTCTCATCAACCTGTGAAAGTCTTTCAGAACACATAAAGCTGGAGAGTTCCACAATGTTGATGTGGCTGGTCGGGGGACACTTTGTGGGGGGCCTCCCACAGAGTGGGTCTGGCATGTCCTGCCCCAGCCCATCAGGGAGGCATCCATGAATATCGTGACATATGATGCTACTGTGCCCATCGGGACCCCCCTCTCCAGGGTGTAAGGGTCGCATCAATGTCCAAATCGCCCTTAACTGACATGGGGATGGATAACATTCTCCCCTTGTGGCACACTGGGTCCACTTTGAACCATATCTTTGACCTGTGCATGTGAGGTAGGCCTAGTGACACCACTGGATGGGCCACTGACATCAGGCCACGCATGTTGCATTATGGTGAGGGCTATAACCATCCTGCGAGGACAGCACATCCGAAGGGCTGATAGAATGCTCTCCTGATGCTGTGGCAATAGCGCGGCTGTTATGGAGGCTGAGTCCAATGATATGCCGAAGTACAGCAACTGTTGGCTGGGAAAAGAAGTGAGAAAATGTCATCCAGGTATAAAATAATCCTTATTCCCTATCGGCATAACGGTTTTCAGAGCCATCTCAACATCCGAATGGCATTCTCTGGCACTCATAAGCCATCCCCTGGAAGGCAAAGCAGAGAAGGTTCCTGTGGGGTGAAAATATGGGGACATTAATGTAAGCATCTTTCAAATCTATAGATGTGAACCAATCTCCCGGCCTGACGGAATGCAGCAGTCTCTTGACTGCGAGCATTCAGAATTCTCTCACTGCAATCTGCTGATTGAGCAAGCATAGGTTCAGGATCAGTCGCATCCTTCCTGTTTTGTTGGGAACCAAGAAATAATGGGAGTATACACCTGTCGATGGCCTTCTTTGATAGCAGCTCCTGTATCTCGTTTGATAAGCTGTCCTCGTCTGGTCAGATAATACGGTCTGCTTCACTCAATTGAATGGAGGGCAAGGTCTCTCAAATAGCAATTTGTGATCCATCCTCAATGTTCTGACTAGCCATGGTGTTAAATTGCATAGATCTTACCATGCTGTGCAATGTTCTGAAAGCTGAGGCTTGCCGTTGATGAACATCAAATAGGTTGTCTTGGCCTCTACCACCATCTACCCAGACTGAACCGGTCTGACCAATGGGAGGCACAGCATAGAGGAAGCCATGCTTCCCAGGCTGGCAGCCTGTGAGGAGGTGCTTGGGAACTCAGATCACATTGCCTCTCTGGAAACATGGATGAGAAATGTGTCAGGTGGATACATGACGTCACCAGCCTGGTTGAGAGAACTCACTCTGCTGGTGGTGACAGTGCGGACATCATTTAAGCCCTCGCTTTGAAAAGAGGGGCTCTGCTGCTCTTCTCTCAAGGGGGTGGGGCCAGCGTGACTCTGACTTTTCTGAGTGACAACTGGGGCTGAGCATTTTGCCCGCCACCAGCAGCAACCTTGGCTGGGGAGAGGGCCCTGAGCTAGCTGAGGGGGAATCAAGAGAGGGGGTTAAGCTTGTGACTGGTGTTCACTGCCACCTCAGAGCTGCTCTTAGTGGTGTGGAAGCATAGGCTGGAGTTGTGTTTGTGGGTTTCAAAGGAATATTGCTCTTTCAAGAAAATGTAATGTGTTTGGTCTAATGCTATTTTTTCAGTATTTGTATCAGCAAAAACATGACTGTTGTGGGAATGGCAGCAGAACCAGTCACGTATGTCTCTTGGGGCTGGACCATGCCATGACTCTGCCGGAGGCTACTGCCAGCACGTGGGTCAGGTGGCGAATTGCACCAGAAATCTTCCCCCATCAGCTATATTGTAGGCAACTGCCGTACTGAGCTGCACAAGCATACAACTTATCAGCTAGGTGCAGACTTTGCTTTCACTGTGGCTTCCTGACACAGAGGGGCAGCCAGAGAGAGCTAACTGATGAGTCACGTGCCCGTTTAACAGCACTTTGATCCCAGAGGGATCTTGGTGGGCAGCATTTATGTAGAGGTCAATAGGTGCAGGGTGCGGGCAGAGCAGTGTCTTTCTGGCGGATGGGCGCTGACGGTAATAATCGTTGACCATACCATCAGGCTCAGGGCATGGTGGGGACACTTGAAGGGGAAAACTACCGCAGCCCTGATAAGCTCTGGGAAGTCTGCATGCAGCTGTCACATGGGTAAAACAGCAGAAGCAGAGCAAGCCACAGAGGTGGCAGAGTCAGCGTTGTCATCGTCCTCCTCCTCGATGGAAACAGCTGGGCCTGAGGAACCAGCGACAGGGGAGAAGTTGGCACCGCCTTTGTCCTCCTCATCATCATCAGAATATGAGAAACTGGGCAGTTTGTAATGGCTCCTCCAAGAAGGTGCTTCTGGCCCTGTAAAGGTCCATTGGGACATCTCAACGTCAGTCTTCATTCTCAAAGTTGGCACTGACGGTAAGTGAATTCACATGTGGTGCAAATCAATGTGTGAAAAGAATGGGGGAGTTAGTGCTGGCATTCAGCGCCTTTTATAGTAGAAGGGCAGAGTCCTGAGAGGTGATTATTGAATGTAAAATGATTTCAGTGTGAGCACGTATGCGCACGGAAGGTCCAATAGGTGAAGCAAGATACAAAGCCTACATGGAATATAACTTCAAAAGATTTTCTTAATGTCAAATTTGTTTGTTGTCTTTCAAATCGAAACATATGACTTCTCTGTTTCTCCTTTTAACACTTTTTTCATTCCTCTTCCTCCCCAGTTACACCCTCCTCTCCCAATGAGGGACAGGTGATCCAGGATATGTCTGCTGAGGTCCGTAAACTGCTCTCCTCCTACTACAAAGAAAGGTAGACAACCAGCAAAAGCACCTTATCATAAGGCTCATATGCAGTACTTGCACATTATGAGAATGCATATCCCCAAAGATTATTCCAATCAGTGCTGGTATCATAATAACAACTTCAAGAAAAGGACAAAAGATTACCCCACATAATATAATGCTACTAACGTGCTTTATTTTCCCACACCAAAAATCTACATCGTTTCACCTCACGCAGGAGGCTTCTTCATGTCCAGACCTGAGGAAGCCTCCTGCTTGAGGTGAAACGTTGTGTAATTTTTGGTGTGGGGAAATAAAGCACGGGAGTAGCATTATATTGTGTGCGGTAATGCTTTTTCCTTTTCAAATACGGTACTTGTCCTCAACTGTCCACATATGCAGTTATTTTAAGTTAAAGAAAACTGGCTACGACACTGGCTACCTTTACAGGCACATAGTGACATGGCTATGTGCCATATTTCAGCTGAGGACTTATTCAGGTTAAGCTGTTTAAGCATCTTTGATACCCTGCGCTTGAGTATCCCTGTTTCCATGAATTAATTGTAACAGAATATTCCTGTCCACTTTTGGTGTTCCGCCTTGAGATAGAATGGTTCAACTGAAAACAGTATTAACAGGTGAGTCTGCCACCTACCCCCCTGCCTCTTTGACTGAGCAGTAGTAGACAGATGACAGAGGTTGTGCAGAAGGCACAAATCAATAGTGAATGGAGTCAGTACTGGTTCTGGCCTCTCTGGGGCCCTAAGCAAAATTCTGCTAGCCCCCCCACCACCACCCGACACGCATAAACCATTTGCCACACAGTCACTTTATAACTGACCGAAATGTGAGGACCGCAGAAACTCAACCCTTACTGTGTTTATTCCACATAATTTAACAAGCCTTCATGATTCTCATTGCAAATCACAAATATCTTTCTGAGAGGATCTTTAATTGTCTACATATACTGAAAACGTAGCTATTGTCACATCAGCTTTTAGCTAGCACATAGCCTTTCATAGAAGAGACAGCTGTCCAAACCCATCTAAACCTGTTTTCTCAAGTCACATTTGCAGCTAAAGCTGGCAGGTTAGGAAGACACTGACCAGTATTGCCAGCTAGCAACTGCAAGAAGATCTTTACTATTTGCTCACAATAAACAAAGCCTCAACTCAACATCATTAACCTATTTGGAGAGGAGAGAAAACAAGTTTACCTGCTTGCTGATTCCATTCACTCACATCATGTTTTCTAGTAAAGGTTCTTTTCATAGCCAGAGGCATGTTATTGCTTTTAGGCCATCCTCACTACACCTTGTTAACATTAAAATGTCACTTTGACATTTGGTGGTGTTGGTGTTGGGACCCTGTCACAGCATGTGGGGCCCGAAGCAACTTCCATAGTGTGCTTATAGGGCGGACCGGCCCTGAATGGAGTAACATGTTTACATGTCACAGTAAGCCAGACAATTTAATCAGGTTTCTCATGACTGGAATATGCACTCACACAGGGTATTGAAACTGGGTTATGACATTTACATGTGTCGACCCAAAACCACCACCGTGATTGTGTAGGTCACCAGCTATTTTGACATTTTCAGTCCAACAGAAATAAAGGCTTTTTATAAAATGAATCCACGAGTGCTTTTTTGGGGGCAATGATTTTGCGGACATTACTTTTCCTTACTACTTTGTATTTTCATGTCCTGCACCTGAAGAATTTAGATGTATACATTTGACCTTTTTCTTAAGCGGCGATTGGCAGCTTCCAGTAGCATTTACTACCTCCTCCTGATGCACTAAGAAACACATTCTTCCTTTTGGGACCTCTTACTCACACCCCTTTGAATGTATACAATCACCTGTCACAATATGCCAACATCTAAATTCAAGGTTAATTATCTGTGCCACATGAAATTGGAGCTATATTAAGCTGTCACAATAAGGCACTCATTAGTGCATTCCATTGACTCTGAGGCACGTAGACTGGTTGACTTTTAACATTGCAAGCCACAGTGCTTGTCTGAATTGTCAGACTAGCAGATTGACATTAATGTCTATTCCTCCGTGAGGCAGGTGTCATAATCTTGTGAAGGCCAATGTAAACTGTGTTGTGATGTGAAGCACCTCATAGACCGGCAATCTCACTATCTCACTGTGTCACTCACACATTCAGTCATTCCTTCAATCACGGTTAGCCACTCTGCCCCAAGTGGTGGCTCAAAGGCATGGCGCTTTGTGTAAGACCATAACCCATGTGATAATGCTTTGCATCTATGACACTATTCGTGGACATGGATTAGCCTAAGTCTAATTCTGGAAAAAGGATTTTTCCTCAGTAGAGATCTCCACTGGCTTAATCCATGTCTTTGATGCTGGCCCTGTATGTCCTTTTTTCCCCTTTTCCTTCAAAGTTTCTCTTATCTTCTGAAGCTTTGCCGTGATCAGGCTTTATGTAAGGCAAAACTTTTAGATTTAGAATCTAAATCTAAATTTAGAGTCTATTAACTTTAAGGTTTTGGTGTTGATTACTGGATATCAGGTACTGTGGTTCTTAAGAGACACAAATTTGTTCAAATGTTGACCCCTCAGGCAAGAAGGTGAATGGTGACATGTCACAAAAGAATCTGCCAGAGTTAACCAGGTCAGCAGTAATGTAATGTCACATGGGTCACCGCCACAGATAAACATGACTACTAGCTCTTTGACAGCAAACTCAAAGACACCCTCTGTTCTTCTGTACAACAATGTATGCCAATCACTCACTAAGATTATTTGACTTTTCAGCATGGTAAACAGTTGATATTACAAGCGTACATCTGTACCGAGCCCATGCCAGTGTGTCAAATGCTACGCTACATATATTGTTTTTCAACCTTATGGTTTGTGTACAGAGTTAGGGCAGAGATGGGTCAAATGGTGCTCCGAGGTGTTATGAAGAACAGGTCATACAAAAAGACGTTGTTGATATATAGTATGATATGTGAGGTAATAAGCTAGGGAGATGTATGGGTTCAGTTGTTACAATGACTGGCTTTGTGTTATGTACTTATGAGATTACGTGTAGGTATGATGTAGAGTAGGTTCATTCTTTCTTCATTTATTTTTCTTTCTTTCTTTCTTTCTCCTTGATCTAATTACTAAACATTTTATAATTAATAATATTTTGTTTTATGCTGAAAACATTTAAAATATTTATGAACTTTTAGGTTTAGGTACTGATTACTGGTTTGGTAAATATATAATTTTAATGATGAGCAAAATTATGATTTAGCTCAATATTTTAAACTTCAATGTGACATTTTGCTGATATGGCTATTTACTGGAAATCCAAACCATGGGAGTGCAACCTAGTATCACCTGGTTCTTCACTACTCTCAGGCCAAAGACCCACCTGGAAATTACATGAGTAATACAGAGATGATCTTTCACTGAGAGTACACAGATAAAGTAATGATTGTTTATTCAATGCATAATGTATATTCTTCATTTTATCAGTTACGGACATTTTTGGGCAATTGAGTCTTTGGTATCGAATTTTGTCCCTAACTATTGAGATGCTCTCTACAGCCTCCACCATTATGACTCCTGAGTGATAGAGCCAAGCCGGGCCGGCCCTGGTGCAGAGTTGCATCGTTATACTATAGGGACCAATCCAACCCCCCTGCCATGCTCCCTGATATACAGCCCTAATCACGCATTACCAGCTAACATCATACCAGTGCCCTATGCCACCGTCAACAGACAGCCACTTTTTTATTTCTATTCTATCAGAAAGCCAGAGCAACAAATTACTACCATATGTAATGGTCAATACAAAATAATGAAAACAAATAGAAAACTAGAAGGGCACTCAGAGAGATGCCTACACCTGCGTAAGCGGGCAAAGCATATCCATCTGGGTAACGTCAGCTATATACACCTACTATGAAAATGTGTTATTTCTGTAGGATAGAGCTATATTTCATTCCTGCCATGGAGCAAGACACCTCACTAGAATTTGCCTCAACTTTGGAACTGCTGTCTGACAGCTGTGCACACAGCTCACTCACAGAACCACTGGAACATTGATGAACCATGATGGTGCACTTGATAATGCGCCACATCCAATTCTACTTCTACAGTCATGAATGGTCTCTTAAATTGGCACATGTATTTGTATTTCACTTGGTTTGGATTCTCTCCTTTTCCGAAGACTGTGCTTTCTGCCCCTTGCATACAACTATATTGTTTGCTGTGACTCTTTAACACACGGAGCTTGGAATGGATCAGTAGGACACTACTGCAAGTGTCTGCTTTCTTCTTCCCTGTATAGCGAAATGAAAATAAAAGCCTGAATGCAGCAGTGTGAAGGAAAGGATATTGGACTTTGATTTCCACATTTCTGGAGAGTTAGGGCAGTGCACAGAAAAAAACATGGCTGGAGTTTGAATGACAGGAGGGAAATGTTCATGTAGGCTAGGGCATGTCGAGATGTCACATAATGTGCCTGTCGGCCTGTAAGCTTTCGCCTATATAGGTCTATACAATAACCTATAACGGGGAGTAGTCCTATTGCGCACAAGCAGATCATTAGATTTATCAGCTTATAATATGCATTTCACATGCGCATTTCCTGATGACAGAGGACAATTTTGGCCAATAGCGAACATTAAATACTGAACCTACAAACACAAAATTGGGCTGACAGCACAATATTGATCACTGTCCACCAAGAAGTCTACAAACTCCACCTCTCCGCTTACAAAGATGCCCTCACCGCCGCCAAGTCTGCCTATTTCTCCACCATCATCAATGACTCCAGCCGTAACCCCCAACCCCTCTTTTCCACAGTGAACAACCTCCTCAAGCCCTGTGCTGACGCCCTCCCCACCTCTACGCCTGAATAATGCAACTCATTGCTTCAGTTTTTTGCAGACAAAATCACCACCATTAATAAATCATTCTCCCCTGTGCCTGACCCAGCAGCCCCTACTCCTGCCCCTCTCCTCTCCATCCCTCTTAACCTCCCTACCCCTCCCCCAACACACCGCCTCTCCCTGTTCACTCCAGCTGCCCCCTCCATCATCTCTAAACAGCTCATCCAAACCCACAACCTGCTCCCTTCAATCCCTCCCCAATCCTCTGCTGAAGACCTGCCTCCCTGTCCTATGCCCCTACCTCACCAGCCTCTTCATCTCCTCACTGTCCCATGGAATTGTCCCCTCTGCCTTCAAAACTGCCACTGTCATCCCAATCCTGAAAAAACCTGGTCTTGATCCATCCTGCCTTAACCACTACTGGCCAATCTCCAATCTTCCCCTCCTCTCAAAAACCCTGGAATGCCTCATCGCCACACAACTCCAAACCCACCTGCTCTCCAATAGCCTATTTTAACCCCTCCAGTCCAGTTTTCGCCCCCACTCCACAGCACAGAAACTGCACTTCTGAAAGTATTAAATGACCTCCTCACCTCTGCTGAGCTGACACTGGAGCCCTCAACATCCTCATCCTCCTTGACCTGAGTGCAATACCGTGAGCCACAACATCTTGCTCACCAGTTGAAAATCTAGGTATCAAAGGCACTGCACTCAGCTGGCTCCGGTCCTACCTCACCAACAGATCACACTTCATTTCTCTACACAACCACTCCTCTGTCACATCCACAGTCACACAAGGTGTTCCCCAAGGTTCCGTACTCGGCCCACTCCTCTTCATAATCTACATCCTCCCTCTCGGTCAGATTCTCTGCCATTTCAACCTGCTATGCTGATGACACTTAGAAACCTCAGCTCCAAATCCCCTCACAACCCAACCCTCTCTCACATCGACTCCTGCCTGTCTGCAATAAAAGTCTGGATGCAACAACATTTCCTCAAACTCAACCGTGACAAAACGGAACTCCTCATCGGCTCCAACCCTCCACTCTCAGCAGAATAAATGACCCCACACTCATCATTGATGGCATCACCATCTCCCCTTCCTCCCAGGCATGCAACCGTGGCGTGATCTTTGACCCTACCCTCTCCCTCGATCCCCATATCCGCCAAATTGTCAAATCCTCCTTGTCATGGTGCTACCTGTGCCGTGTAGAGGAGACACACTCACCTGCATTGATATTCATTTCCATTTATTACATCTTGCCGGCATGAGAAAATGTTTGATAATTGTTCCCTGTGTTTAGGTTAAATGCCTACTCAACCACTAGTATTTGTCAGAAAGAGTTGGGAGGCCTACCAACTTAAGTGCAGCATCATCAGTTGCAGGTGATCTAGCAGTGTAAACCATATTCATACATTTTGTGATTGTTAGCGAAAACAAATGAGAGGAATAATATATTTTTCTACAGTTATTTATTGAAGTAGGTTGTACAATTGAAACAAGCATTGTATGTCACCTCTCTGTCTCCCACACCTCACCTTTACTCTGTTTCACACCTGGAACTGCCACACTGGAGCTGGGAGAATCCAAGTCCATTTCTAGGAGGGGTTCCCGGGGGAATATACCAAATGTGGTAGAGTGCAGGTTTTTTTTTTGGTTATTATTTTGAGGATAGACTTATTTAAGTGCCCATACTAATTTTATAGTGATTTTAAATAATTCGTTAACTTGGCAAATTAACAATGTAATATATTGTATATTGCAGCCCGGGTAAAATTGTTTGTTGTTTAATAATTGATTGATTTGAAGACATTGTCATTGGTTTGTCTCAGCAGGAGGAGCTAGAGACTATTTAAGCTGGAGGTAGAGCTCCTGGAAGGATAGTGTTTTGACTGTCATGGAGGAAGGTTGACAAAGGTCTCTGTTAAGGCCCAATTTAAAGGGAATAGCCTACAGTTGCAGAGTCAATATTTTCTTGTTGTATTTCTTGTTATTTATTCCCGACCATTCTTTAGATTTTTCTTTTTTTCTGCACTGTAAATAGCACGGCTATAAATAAACCCCTGGTGACTGCGGACTGCGGACATCTCACCAGCTGTTCCATTCTAGCTTGGTCAACCTAACACTCCTTCCACCTTCGCGATATTGAGATCTGGCCCGCTCTCGCACACTCCGCTACTGAAACACTGATCCACGCTTTCATTTCCTCCCGTCTTGACTGCTGCAACTAATACTAAGTGTCACAAAATGATAAAATTATTGTACATTATAGGACTTTTGGCATTATTGATCGTACAGAGGGCTAAATTATCGTATGTCTGGCAACGCTGGATACGTTATTTGTAAGGTCACCTTGGTAAAGTTGGTATGATATTGGATATTTAACAGACATTCAGAAGGTCCAATCTAAATGTCTGTAAAATAAATATCCAACATCAAACCAACTTCACTGTGGTGCGCGAGTCATGACTCGATAAATATTCTCCCTCACCGACATCAAACAGAGAATGTGAATGAAGAACACATTCAGAAAAAAACATCATTTAGGCTACAACTAGTTATGAATAAGTGACTGCTGACACGTTTTGATGTGGCATTGACATATATGTAATTTATTATTAATCTTTTATGAGGACTGTATTGGCAGTCTCAAAATTCCACAGCACTGACCTAGTTTCAAGGCACACCACTGTGCAACAGCACCACTGACAGAATATAAGGAGGGGGGCACCCAACATTTGTAAATGTTTGACTCTTTTTAATAATTTGAAATTAATGTTTTTCTTTCCTCACTTATTATTATTTTGCCTGGTGGTGGCCAATGCGCCCTAGATGGATGGTGCCCTAGGGGACTGCCTATATGGTCTATGCCCAGAGGTGGCCCTGGATCCAAGATCTGTAATCACAGTAATAATGACTAACAAAACCCCAGGAATGCAGTCAGACTGAAATCTTAGACAGGCATATCACGGTGGTTGTTTGACAGGGCGACACAGACATTGATGTCACTGGGGAGCTGGAGAGCTTCAGATGGGAGATAATTTCCATTAGAGTATGAAGAGTAACACAGCTGGGTTTAGCAGAGGGAGTGACTGGACCCGGGCAGGGGGAGAGATATTTAGCCTTATGTTTTCAACTTTATCTATGAAGAATTTTAGGAAGTCTTCACACTTTGTGGTGGATGGTAGCATTCATTTTTCCACCTCATAATGTTATATGTAATATGAGAGGTACAGCAGAATGTTGTATGAGGATGTTAGAGCCAGTGAAATGAATATGGCTATGAAGAAAAAAAACGTCATGAGTAACTTTTTCATAATGACTGGTATTGAGTAAGTAATAAATGCGTTTAAATGGTGTTATCACCAGTAATTTAATTTCAAACCTTTATTGTAAACCTTCAAATCTTTATTTAAATGTGGCGTTACATTCTCAGTTCAGTGCCCAACAAAATGGGAACTGTGACATTGCTTACCATTCCCAGCACCAGGTTGTTCACCACAGGGAGCCATTCGAAAAGAGCCTAGGGTTAAGAAACGTAAATATTTAATATTATATTTGCCTTTTGTTTCATTGCTTATAGCTGGCCTGTTACTGTACGTAGTCTACAATAGCCCATGTGACATAACGCAAAGGACAAGGCAAGGGGCATTTCTCATGTGTAGTCCCTATTTTGTTATGCAGCACTAGTGCCTGTTGCAATGTCACACGTTTCAGGTAGAGGTGCTAAAGGCAAATACTGCAAAATGAACAACTACAAACAAAGAAGTTGTCATTTCTTGTGTAAACATATACGTATGGCAGCAGCACAAGGTGAGGATGTTGTAGGGTTAATCCGGGCATACATCAGACCAGCACATCCAGGTACTTATGCTTTTTTTGTGGCTGACCCTACTTTTTGGGGAAAACACAGACACCATTCCTATTGATCGCTATTGTATTTGGCCTGTATAAAAACTGTCAGCAGAACACATACATTGTTTGAAACGTTTGTTTTGTTGGTGCATTAAGTTATATCAAGCAATTACTTTCCAACACTCGCCGCCACTGAGCGTTCGTGCCATTGTGAAAAGTTAAGTTTGATTTGTTTTCAGGCATGCCCCTTCAGTCTTCCCTATGGTATTTCCCAGTCAGCTGCAGGATATTTCCTAATTTCCCTAATTGGACAATATTATTAACAATATTATGCTTATGTAGCCTGAACTGGCGAGCAGGTGCTCAGTTGAGTGGGTATTTCTTTCAATTGGGTAGGTGTTGAACTCAATTGAGTTGGTGCAGCTCCCAATGGTTAGTTACTTACCACACCCATTTACGCTGCCATGGAAATTGATACGCTTCCTGGTCGATGGTAGCATTTGTCTGCACAGGCTGAGAGATCTTATCAAGAGGAACAAATCATTTCCTGGTTGTGCCAGTGGTTCCCCCTGCTCTGCCTTGCTGGTGTTTGGTGCTGTGTGCTTTATTGCTGTGGATCTGCTGACAATTCTTAGCCCGTTTGCACAAACTGCAAGTTTGCACTGTTGTTCAGCTGTTGTTCTTTTATTTATTTATTTTTTTAAACTTTATTTTATTCATTTTAACTTCTACCAAAGTTTTTAGGGTTCTTGCCACCAGTGTGAACCACAGCTAAAGCTATCCCTGACTAGCTATTATAGGACTTCATGTTTGCTGCATGGTGTATTTTTCCTACCTACTAGATGTCTGGACTTAAATATGATCCCTGAGACTAGTATGAATTGAACTTTTGATTTTATATAGCTGATTTGAAGTTGTGTGATTTTCACTGGGAATGTTGTTGTTGGTACCATGTCCTTTATTTGTATGGCCTTGGAATATGCTTTGACTGGTTCATTGTAATAATAATAAAAAAAAACAAAAACAAACAGTCACTCTCCAACGTGCTTGATTCCTTCTTAGGAGTAGTTCTTAAGAAAAAGAACCTGAACTGGGATTTCCAATTGAAACTAGTAAACTATTTGGTGTTTACCAGGCATAGTTGAGTTGTATCTACAGTAGCTAGTGGCTACACTTATGAATCTCCAAGTGACCTAAAACTAAGAGGTAATGACTATTTCTGGGCCTTGATGGTCTTTGGCATGATTTATATCTGTGTGTTTTGTCCTCAAGTTGTAGTTTATGAACAAACACCATCTAATCCCTGTTTATTCCCTGAGTTGTTTTCACCCAAAAAGAGGTGTGACAACTAAAATAGAGGCGTGGCGATCAAAATAAAAATTCAGTGCAAATGACGTATTGCCAGTCTTTATGACAGGAATTCATGCAGACAGGAATGCAGTCAATAATGCATGGAACGAGATTGCCTGGGCTCTCAGGACAGACTGACACTTGTAGAAACAAAAACACGCTTTAGGAAGTTATGTGACTGCTTTATGCAGGCTACAAAGAAATAGAAATATGTACAGAGTAGCTCCAAAAGTGACTTTTGAGATAAACCTCTCATGTGACCTCTCATGCGACAGTGGCTCAGGAGGTAGAGCGGTCGTCTGGTAATCTGAAGGTTCCCGGCTCGATCCCGGCTCCTCCTGGCAGCGTGTTGAAGCGTCCTTAAGCAAGACACTTGCTCCCGATGAGCAGGTTTGCCTCCACCGTCGGTGTGAATGGGTGAATGTGTGGCAAAAGTTGTAAAGCGCGTTGGATAAAAGCTATATATAAAGGGAGCGCTGTTCCCTCGGCTTGACAAAATTAATGGGTTATTAAACTAGCTTTGACTGTGATTTACACAGGCTGTTTATCTTGAATGAGGTCCTCTAATATCGATTTCTCTCTGATGAGGCAGGGGATTTAGAATTTCAAAGCAGCTAGCCAAATCGCTTGCCAAACATAGCAGCACAGGTCCCACAACACCAACAGCTTCAGTGCATTCTCGTAGTGGGGGCGTAACGAAACTGCAACAGCCGCTCCTTTAGTGTTAGCAATGTGGCTCTTAAAAAAAGGCTAGTTAGCAAAACATATAATCCTCCTGTAAAACATCACTTTACATCACCCCAAATGCAGTATAAAGGACAAAATTACAGGTAAACGGGAAAGCTATATATATATATTTTTTTTTTCATTTTTGTCATAGGCAGAGAAAAAAAGGCATCTTGGCTTCGTGTTTTATTTTTCAATATGACTTAAGTTTTTTGATATTTTGGACACCATTCCAAAGTCACACAGTAAAATACAGTATGTCTCACTTACGTAGCTCTTTGGCTCATAGGTTGTGGCGTCAGTTGCTCTGCGATGGCTCTAACTTGATGTTGGGCTCCTACTACTTTGTGTACTGTTATGGTTGAGTTAAACATTTTTCCACAATGTGAACTTCTGTGGCACAATGCGAGGCTCTATTAGCCTCACAAGCCAGACGAATCTTGCACGATTTCACAATGCAAGATAGGTCTGGCCTCCCTCCCTATTCAATGGCTTGGTCCAGCCAAAATTGTTCAATCACCTTTGGATACTGATTCGGGTTTGTTGATGCAGGCTATATGCAACCGTTGCAAGAGGCAACAGTGCATCAAAATAATATATTCTTAGAAGTAACAAGGCAAGCTTGCGCATTTTAGCTTGGGTGGAAATGAGTTGCGTAGTCCCATTATATTACAATTTATAAATCAACCTGGCATCAATTTCTGACAAACCAGCCTAGGCTATCAACACACAGCCACATGTTTCTGTCCACAGTGTGTAAAGCAACCATCGCGGTCCTGGCATCATGGGCTGGGCAAATAAAAGTGATTTGAGGTTACCAGCCAGCCGGGATAAATGAATAGTTTCTATGGTAACAATGAAGACAATTGCAAGTGGTGCACACCCATCATCGCATCACAGTCTTTGTTCTGATTGGTTCCCTGGTAGCCCTGACTGAAATCGCCTTCAATGAATGGAAGGCCAGACCTATCTTGCATTGTGAAATCATGCCAGATTCATCTGGCTTGTGAGGCTAAGGCTCATGCATGACAACTGGCTTCAGAGATCACAAGATCACATGAGAATCCATCTTGTCAGGCTTCAAGTTATGTACTTGTGCCCGAACAACAGTGGTTCAGACCAATCAGCATCCTTTGAGGAACTACTGGCAAAGATACTCTGTTTTTTTAATTAATTAATTTATTTATGTGCTTGCCCTATTACAAACAGTTTCAAACTTCCCAGACAGGTTAAGGCTCAACTCCCACCAGACTAGTGACTTTGTATAGGAGTGAGTTTAGGGGGCACGTGAGTGTAACAGAGTTGGAGATGTTTGTTAATTTCACTCCTCATAAATACTGCCCTTGGACCAAAGCAAGTGTGTTCATTTGATTTGGTTTGATTGGTAGCGCTGCTGAATTTTATGCCGAAAAGCACATGAATCACGGTTCAAAATTGGGTTAAGAAGGATTTCAAACAAGGGCAGGAAAGCTACAGACCTTGATAGCATGAATGACACCTGTAACATTGGTGCCCTTTTCTTTTTTTAACCCAGATTGTATGGTGAGCCCTATTTTCAA
>OMKL01007572.1:24053-35240 GCA_900302295.1 Parasudis fraserbrunneri
GTGTATAATTCTTTGAGAGTGAGCCACCCCCTCCCCAACACACACACACACACACACACACACACACACACACACACACACACACACACACACACACACACACACACACACACACACACACACACACACACATATGTGTATACTGCTGACCACACCCACAAGGCTGATTAACAAAATGTATGTATGATTTGATTGGTTCTGGTCTTCTAGTGGGAGAACGTGATTCCTAGTTTATTTTAGCGAGTGCAACCCTAGCTGTCACCAACCAGCTAAACAAGCTAGCTAATATAGCTAACATTAGTGAACTTAAGTTCAGCAATTTTGTGTTTCATTTGTTGTTATTAAATTGTATTTTATCAGATGCAAAAGAAAAATATAGCTGCAGGCGGCCATTGCAGGGGTCCAAGCACTGGGCATATGGGGCACTGAAGCATATTAAACAATACCCATTGTGCATTATGACATTAAGCATTATGATATTATGCACTGGGGATTGGGGATTGGACATTATGCATTTAGGCATTAAGCACTATCCCATTGGGCATTATTACATTAAGCATGATGGTATTATGCATTGGGCATTGGGGATTGGACATTATGCATTTAGGCATTAAGCACTATCCCATTGGGCATTATGGCATTATGCTGCCACTAGAGGATAGGTCAAGTTATCTTCTATCGTTTGGCTTGATTGGCTTGTCATCACTGGAAATGAGGGACTAGAGAAAACGTGCAGTAATAGAATTACTCTCTTGTAGGTAGACCTTTAAAATATCAGAGCACCCAATATTCAATCAGTCCACACATTCAAATTCCTCTCAATCAATGATTATGTTCAACAAACAAATCCATCAATATCCATATTACTATAATTGCACAATCCCGCTGTCTTAAAGTAATTCAAGTGCAAAAGTCCAGTTCAGTAATTTCAAGGGAGCGGAAAAAACAGATATGGACAAAATTCAAAATGGCAAAATCAATCAAAAAGCAGTCTTCAACTTAATATGACCTTCAGAAGAATTTGAAAACATGCCACATGGTTGGCAAGTTTAAATTGGACACCTCGAGACTCAAAGCAGTGATATTGGTATCCCCAGAGAAAGTGACTTACTGACTGAACCACTGGGCAGACATAGCTTTCTACACACCTTCGTACAACTTGATACAATGACCAGACTGGGGTATTTTTTCTGTTTAAACTTTACAAATTCACATCAATAAATGTCTCGGTGATAAAATTCTGAAAGAAATCACACAAACTTCTGCTGATATCAGGTGTATTGTCAAAGATTTTGGTGAAGTTTGGACAAACATTTGGTGAAATAGAAAATGTTGTGCATACAGTACTAATTACGGTAAAACACTGACTGTCACTGTGGACTCATCGTTTCTGAACACCATCTGAACACAGTTTGAAACATGTTATATCGAGCATCTGCACAAACTCTGTGTCAATGTTGGAAGCATTTGAATGAAGACTTGTGGAGATATAGATGTTAATTGATTTAGCATATTTTGAAAAATATAGAGTGATGGACTTCTGAATTGACCATAGGTCGAAGTGTATGAAAGTTTCATCTCATTTGGGCAGGGAACCTCAGAAGATTACAGACCTCTCCCACATACTTTTTTTTAATGAATTTTCAAAGATTAGAAAAATTTTGAGAATGTAAGAACTTTAGGCTGTTGCTATAGTGCCACCATCAGGATTATTGGCCCCATATTTAAGGATGCCTAGTTTGGCATAGGACTGTATCTGTGTGCACCATCTTGTAAATGTTCTTGCAGAGGACGGCTGTTTAGTAAGCACTTTTGGCACTATTGCGCCTCCTATGGAGCAATTTAAAAGTGGTTTTGTCCTCATGATCATTATACCTTCATCCAACATATCTACTGAATATCATGATGATTGTATAAAATATTGATGGCTTATGGCCAATTTTGTGCTAAGAGCGTGCTTTGTTGAAGTTCAGAAAGTTCGTCGGTTGACAGCAGCCATGTCTTTTATCCAATCTGGCCAGTTTGAAAGATGTTTGTGTAACTCAAGCTCCTTATGCTGTCTAACAACGTTGGTGTTGAATGAACAATTGGAAAAGCCTTCGGGGAAAAAAACGTTTTGCATAAAACACAAAATGGCGGGCAAACAATATGGCGAACATAGGTGGCCCCAATGGCAAAGTTGTAGAGCCCATTGAGATGCATAGGAGTATCAAGTGTCATGTTGATTTGACCCACGGTTTGGGAGTTACGGCCTTTGAAGCATGACCCTTTGTTATAGCGCCACCATCTGGCCAACATAGGTGATTTGTAGTGCCTGAGTAGTGGGGGGCCATTGGAACCTACCTCCCAAATTTGGTTTGTCTAGGACTTTTGGTTGCTGAGCCTCAGATACTTTTAGCAGAGAAGAAGAAGAAGAATCAGAATCAGAATCAGAATCCTGACAGATACAGAAGAAGAATCCTAACAGAACCCTAACAGATACAACCCTTTGGGGCTGGCACCCTAATAATCCTTTCAAATACAATAGGTTTCCAGCAGCTTTGCTGCTTGGACCCCTAAAAGTACAGTAGAACCATCGACCTCACTGAACACCATGATCTTAATATTGGAATTATTACTCCTCCTCAGTCTTGACCTTGGTTACTTTAAACCCTCTGAAACCTACTGATTAGCCAGTGGATCATCCGACATTAACACCACCGTCTGTTGAAGGCTGTAGCGGGCTCAATTTTAAGCTAGTGCGAAGCCAGTGATATTATATGAATCTTGAGATTGCAAGTAAAATGTCACACTACCTCACCGGTATAGGGGCTAAATATCGCACCAAAGTCAAACTTTGTTTACCGCGACACCTCCAATCTCCAGAGCGCAAATATAAGACGAGCCCCCTTCATCAGGATGTAATTTGCGGCAAAAAAAAAAACCTGCCCATCTTATATTCAAGACAAAACGATAATTCAGTTTCGTATCACCTATTGGTTCATGGCATGATGAAGTTAGTGCTAGCCCCATGGAATAAGAGCCATATAGACTATATACCATATCATCTCAACTTATCTGATGGTGAAAAAATGTCTTACAATTTTAGAATAGGGTACTGTATGTCTGCCCCCATGTTATGATGTCATCAGTCCTCCTAATCTACCCCACAATGTAAAGCATTTCACACATCATCTTTTGCTGTTGGCTAGTGTTAGCACTAACATTAGTTACCAAATATTAGAGCTAATGTCAGCTACCAAATGTTGCAGCCAACACTAGCTGCTGTTAAGCAAAGACCATCTTTGATTAACACTAGCTAGCGTTAGCTGTAACATTTGGTAGCTGACATGGCAAGTCGCTAACAGTTGATAACAGCAAAAATGGATGTTAGGCGCTCTGCACTGTGGGGTAGATTAGGACTGATGACATCATAACATGCGGGCAGCCATAATTAATACAGTCCCCCATCTGAACAGCAAAACTCATGCAATCTGGACCCATGCAATCTGGACCCATTAATATCGATTAATTAAGCCCTTATTATTAGGGGTCCAAGCAGCAAAGCTGCTGGAACCCTATTGTAATTGAAAGGATTCGTATTATTTTTCGCCACTAAAAGCGTGTGCAGCAAGTCCCAGAGCAACTACATTTGGCAGGTGGGTTCCTATGGCCCCCCACTACTCAAACAAGGCCATGCACCCATGCCGGCCAGATGGTTGACAAAAGCTGTAATGACAAAAGGCCATAACTCCCACACCTTAGGTCCAACTGATATGAAACGAAATAACATATGCAGCTGAACGTGCTCTACAACTTTGACACTAGGACCACTCATGTCCACAATACTGTATTCTAAACAGAGAACAAGATATCTCCAAAAGTAATGGCTGGATCGCCATATAATTTGTTGTGCACATTCATGATCTCAAGAAGAAACTTATGTTTATGGTGAACCCATAACCTTTCCTCTAGTGCCACCGTCAGGCCGAGCTTTCAGCTGACCCATTAGTCATTGTCACAAAATTTGCTGTGAATATTCATGATCCCTAGAGGAACAACCCTATTGATTTTGGTCATTCCATTACCTTTTCTCTAGTGCCACCATCAGGCCAAACTGATAAGATATCTTGACCTCTAGTGGCAGCATAATGCAACAATGCCCAATGGCATAGTGCTTAATGCCTAAAAATGCATAATGTCCAATCCCCAATGCACAATGCTTATTGCTTATGCTTTGGTGCCCCATATGCCCAATGCTTGGACCCCTGCAGTGGCCGCATGCGGCTATATTTTATAAATGTTTTTTTAAATGTATATTGGACCTCTTTCTTACAGATGAAAAGGATGATGACCTTGACAGGGAGATGATGTACTACGTCAATGATGGAGTATATGGCTCCATGAGTTTCCTCATCAATGATCCTGTCCAGGGAAAAGTCTCCCCTTCCCTTCACAGGGTAAGACATAACAGCACAACCTCTCAGAATAATAGGCCTGTATCATACTATATATCAAACGGTAATGTAGTCCAGGCATGGGAAGTAACTAAAGAGTAGTTACTTTCCAAGACAGCTGCCCTGCTTTGAGCCAGCCGGCTTCAAGATCAAGCCATCAGGGTAACCATAACTGGGCCATCAACCCTTTTGGTTTAACCTATACAGGTTGATCTATCAAAGATTGAATGCCTCTTCATACTTAAAGGTAGAATCTGTAGTGTCATCAAAAAGCGACCTCTAGGCAAAAGAGCCCCTCTTGGTATTGCACTTTGTTTACATTTTTTGTTTTTGTCTGATGTATGGGTTGGATTTCAGTGGGTATAAGGGAGGGGTTGTTACTGCTGGCCGCACCTCAGGCTCTGCCAAGAGAGGTCTGGAGAAATTCACAGTATAATAAGTTACTAAACTCCAACCCAAAAAAGTAAAAAAGTAAACAAAGCGAGGCTCTTTTGCAGAGAGGTCGCTGTTTGACGGCATTAAAGATTCTACCTTTAAATATTACATGATGTTTAACAAGTACTTAAACTTTTGATGCTCGAGTACATTTAATATCAAGTAATGCAATTTCTTAAATGGGAATGCCACCCATTTTAAGAATTCCCGTGTTCCCTCTGTACCCCAGGACAGTTCAGTCAGTATTTGTGAACATGCACCACTCTCTCCTAAAGCTAGAAATCAGAGAACCCTCTAATTGGTGATGTAACTGGGATGTAAAATCTGGAGCTGCTCCATAAATAATGACTGGGGATCTGACTTTATGAGGCCATAATGTTTCTGTGAGCTCTTACATCCAAATGAGGTTTATATTCTAGCATTGCTAGAAGACCCGAACCAGAATTAAAACCTGACATACTGTACAGGGTGTAAGAGCTCACATAAACATGTTATGGCCTCATTAATTCAGAGCCCATTTCACTGTCTATGGAGCAGCCCCAGATTTTACATCCGAGTTACATCACCGACTGGAATTCTTGAAATGGGAGGCATTCCCCTTTAACTTGAAAAGAATTTGAAGTTACAGACTTTTATCACCAGACCATATCAAGGTATTTCAACTCGTTTGGGATTTGGATTTGGGTACTTCCACCATAGTGTACCCATACAATAGTGTAGTCGAGGGAATTTACAAGTACAGTATATGGAGTATATTTGCCTTCTTTTCTGAGCAGTTACACCATTTCAGCCTCCACTGAAATACGACTATAGGATGGTGGGGTCACTGTCAGTATATTGATGTCACCACAGCGATGTATCCACTTTCACTTCCTTAACTACAACATCACTGCAAAAAATCATAAGTTGTCTCAACTTATATTTTCAAGTAGCCTTTTGCATTGGCCTTTTTTGGTTGAATCAACCAATTTGAGAGTGAATATTAAATATCACTTCACTCCTATTTAGTTGATTCAACACCTATTTAGTTGATTCAACTAAAAAAGCCAGAGCAAAAAGCTTACTTGACTTTTTTGCATTGGCTTTTTTTTTTATTGAATCAAGTTTTAGTGACATAACCTGGAATTTAATATTCACTCTCCTATTTAGTTGAAAATATAACTTGAGACAACTTATGATTAAATTAGATTTTTTTTTTTTTTTTACAGTGTACACCATTGGTTTTCAATATTCTTGTATTCTACAGACAGTTGAAAAAAGTGGAGACAGCAGTTCGATTATGCCAACCTCAGTTGATTTACCACCGAAATATATACTGTAGGATGGTGGGATCACCACAGCAATACACCTATGTGGATGTGTTTTCTCAATATTCATGTGTTCTCCACAGACAGTTGCGAAAAGTGAGCAGAGATACCCATCTGTTATCTGGGGGCCAACCTGCGACAGCCTCGACATGATTACCCAAAACTGCTACCTGCCTGAGCTACAGCTGGGAGACTGGCTTCTGGTCGACAACATGGGTGCCTACACAGTGTGTCTAGCCACCATGTTCAATGGCTTCAAGCAAGCAGAAGTCCATTGCGTTATGACGCATGAAACGTGGGACAAGGTGTACCTCCCTGAGAGTACCTGTGTACCTTAGAGGTGCACAACTATTTGCTATTTAAAGATATATTTAAGTAATGGTGCCTGGTACAGAGAATGAAGACATGCTTACGCTTCCCATTTCCCCATATATAATTATTGGATAAACACACTACTAGTTGGGTGGTCCGTGGTTGTCTTCTCTCAAAAGAAAATGGCGGCTTTCTCGACCGTCAAAATGATCTTTTCTATCTAAAGAATCAAACTTAGGAACTTAGGAGAAATTAAGTAAATAAGGTTAGTGTGTTATTCACATTTTGACTGACCAACTGCTCATGGTTTAACATTCTAACTAGCCTTTGTATATTGGCTTGTCTACTGTTCCCTGACAATCTTTGTATTTAGATTGTTAAGCTTCTCTTGTGGATGTTTCTGCTGTGTAATGTTTGCTGTGTTACGTAACCATAATAAAGATATGTATGCTAGGTATATACTCCTGCCATCGCCCTTGACCAGAGGTACTGGCATTACAACTGGAGATGGTCCCCGGGCGCCGCACTGTGGCTGCCCACTGCTCCTTAGGATGGGTCAAATGCAGAGAACACATTTCAGTTGCCTTGTGTAATTGACAAATAAATGAAATAAATGACTAAACTGTAAACTAAACTGTAAGTAATCGTATCTCTTATCTATGTTCTTACATCCACTGACGCCTTGGAGTACAGCTAACGGGGACACATAAATAAATAAATACATTTATTGTGTTATTTTCCTTTTGTAAATGCTTTGACAGAAAAATGCATTGTAGGAAAAAAGAATTGCACAGGAAGACTTTCTGAGTGCAACCGCTGTGGTTTCACACGTACCGGTAATGGTGGGAGGATGACTAATTTTCAGCTTCGGGGCGATGTAACTACTTTAAACCAGTTTGCCTCTTCACAATGAAGGTTCTGGGAAGCAAACAGTTCTCAGATACACAGAATACATGCACAATTTCATACTGATGAATAACGAGTAGTTATCTGTATGAATATGTAATTAGCAGATGATCAATTCATATATTATAGCTGCAATAGACCTCAGAAAAAGGTTGAAAAAACTTCATGAAAAAGGCTTGAGTTATCAAATTTATAACTAGTCAAGAGCTAGTCATGTGGCTAGAGTTCCCACTTCTGATAAAGGGCACTGCAGAAAATAAAAACAATTGGCAAGATACTTACTATGTAAATCATTATGCATTTTATTTGAACTTGAACAGTTTTCTTCTATACATTAAGTTAATAACTCTATATTTACAATAATTAATAGAAAAAAAAAAAGTTAAACATGTAGAATAATATACCATTCCGAGGTTCTACTTTTAGACTTTTATGTGTACTTGGGTCAACTTCATCAGCAACAAATATTAACGTATTTACCAGTTAAATATTGGCAGTTGTGATTGAAAGCTTGAACAGAGAAAATCAGTGTGCCTGGGTACTTTCTTATCGACAAATGGCCACAGTACATCAGCCCACCACCCTAAAGCCAGTAACATGAAAGGCAAATTTTGGGCAATGTTGATGGGCAACATTGACAAAAGAGTTGCAACAGCATTGTTGCGTTGGTATAATATCTAGTTGCCCGGAAATAATTAAATAGATATTTGACCGTGGGTCTAATTGAATTGCCTGCTGCTGGTAACAGTGCCGATCTGTGCTGCCAGAAAAAAAAAAAAAAAAAAAAAAAAAAAAAAGAAAAGAAAAAAAAAACTAAAATAAATGTAACCTTGATAGAAATTTACTAACCACCACCCCAATCATCTCTACGTTCGAGCCTAATGCAAAGATTGAACAACATAATTTGTGAGCTGATTGGACAGGATCTGTTCAGGGCTCTGATTTTGATTGGGTGATGTTACCCAGTTTCAGTCTGCAACGCAACCACCGGTCTATTTCCTTGTGAGGGAGGAAGTGAGGTATCTCAGCGAGACGTGCGGCAACGCGGTCTCAGTTGACTCAAACTAAAGAGTTTGGTTGCCCTGGGAACAACACATGTAGATCAGACGACAACACATATATACGGGCCCACAACCACACGGGCCCACAACCACACGATGGAGGCGGAGGGATCTGCCGCAGACTTCATCGCTGCGTTTGTGTCATTCAAGCGGCATCTGTGATGCACATAATCTTTAACTGGAAGTAGTCCTGCACAAATTCATTTCATATGGGAGTCACCTGGAGTTAAAGGAAAAATCCACTCTTCAGGTACTTTTACGTCGTTAGGAATCGTTAATTGTTGATGTCCCAACACATTCCGGGAATTATTTTCTGATTAAATGTTGGAATGTACCTTTTAGTAATTTTAGTAATTAAGAAGTTTTAAGTTCGTCTCCTTTGTGGAATAGCACAACATGTAGAATACGTCAGGGAAACTTGGTCAGGGAAATGTCCAAGGCACACTGTTCAGTTGAAAACATTTATTAAAAAGCCTTTATGGTTCCATGGCTTGGCAAAGTTTAAAAACACTTGTACAGACCAGAGCGTTTCAGCTCAGGGGAGCCTTCATCGGGGTGCAAAGATCATGACAGCAGGCACACGGCATTATATAGCAACATCAATCGATGTGATATTTTAATATTTAATGTACACACTATAGAGCACATTATATCCCTTTGCACCCCGACGAAGGCTCCTTGGAGCTGAAACACTTTGATCTGTACAAGCGTTTTTAAACTTTGCCAAGCCATGGAACAGTGACGGCTTTTTAATACATTTTTTTCAACGGAGTGTGCCTTGGACATTCTTTACGTTTTCCTGAAGTATTCTACATGTCATGCTATTCTACAAGGGAGACGGACTTCTTAATTCCTATTAATCTAACCCATCCCAAAGAGCACCTGCTTCTTGTTTGTATGATTGAGTCCAATAATTTGTACCTTTTTTGGAGTTCACTCTTTCTCCGATCCTGCCGAGTCTATCTCCTACTTCGGTTGGTGAAGAACTAGTAGGTCTGCAGTTGCTTTTTTCTTAAAGGGGTAGTTACCCGGAGTGCTATCTATCCATCCAGGCTCGGCGTGATTGGTCTAGTTTTGGAGATATCTGCAGTGGAGATGTCTGCCGTCACTCCAATACAATGGAGCTGAATGGCACTCGGGTTTGTGGCGCTCAAAGCACCAAAATATTACATTTGAAAAAAATCTAACGCAATGTCCCTTTGAATAAATCATGACCCGGTAACTCAAAATAATCTAAAAACCTTGCTGTGAGCAATTTCATGTAGGAACTTAATAACATAATAATGAATGGGGGTGTACTTATGCAGAAAATAGCTCGGACATGAAATTGCTCAGAGCAAGGTCTTTGGATTATCTTGAGTAACTGGGAAAATATATATATATTTTTTAAATTTTGGGTGAACTGCCCGTTTAACAGCTTGGAAGTGTTTTAAGGTGGACTTTTCCTTTAATAACTTTGACTTAGTCCTCCGGTGATGTCAACGGAGGACACAGAATCCCTGTTTTGTCTTAAAGGACCATACCAGTCTATTTGACATGTGGGTTCCGAGTCGCCCATCTTTTTTCATAATCTTTTTACGTTACTGAAGATTTTTATTACTATGCTAATGTTATTAATCGTTGTTTTCTGCCGATTCACCACTGCCACTGGCTTCCGCTTTCTCTGATAATGCGTCTTAAAGCACCACATGAACCCAGAGAACACCTTATGTGTTGTGTTTTTCCATTGTGATATAGGTAATTTTCCCTTCTTCCTGTTGAGACGCTGTATTAAGGCACGATAGAATGACTGCTCAGGGGGGGAAAAAAAAACTAAAATCTTTCAGGGAAATAAATGCACCTCAGATGTTAGCATGGCGTTTCAGTCAGATGTGATCACTTTCATGGGTTTACATGGTGTTTAAGGCACATTTTCAAATGCAACAGAAGCCTATGGCAGCGGTGAATCGGCGGAAAATAACTTAACAAAAAGATTGAAAGATTATGAAAAAAGAAGGCAAGAATGACTTGGAACCCACACTTCAAAAAGACCGGTATGGTCCTTTCATTACAGCTCGATGAAACTATGTCTATTCTTATCCTGACCTCTGTTTTTAGACCGTTTTATTGCTCACTATACTACACCTTAGACTAAGTGACATACTAACAGGAGCGAGCAAATGCAGTGTGGTGGTGAATTTCAAGACTGTTTCCCAAACTTTGCCTAAATCACTTTCCATACTTTTCCATCATGTCAAGACCTGTTAAGAGCCCTGGATACTGGTCACGGACTAAAGGCAGTGGCCAGATTCATCGGTTGCACCTCCTCAGATCATACCTCTGTCTCCATCCCATGTTTTTATTCCTCTTGACAGACAGAAAGTTCAGACGGGATGAGATTCATCGTCGTCCATTTAGTCAATAAAACGGAGGAAGTGTTTTTCCAGTTCGTTCAGAGCTAATGTTGTGCTATGGTCATTAACTACAAATAGCTAATGGTAATGTTGACATAAAAGCAAATCTTTATGCACATGACTGCGTTACAGTGAAACTCTCTGTCCACTCGGCTGTCTGTTTGGTGGCGGATGAATCTGACTGCTCCCTTATTGGCGACAACAACGCAAGCTGAGGCAGAAGGGGCCCCCGGGGGCCGGGTTCAAACCTGCACTAGAATGCGAGGCCGCTGCGGTGAGGGGAACGGCACGTTGTGCATGAAGCTGGAGATGTGTCTGGAGAGAGAGAGAGAGAGAG
>OMKL01007581.1:5336-17175 GCA_900302295.1 Parasudis fraserbrunneri
CCCCCCCCCCCCCAGGCGGCGGCCCGACAGTCAGAGGTTTTGACACAAACAGCAGCAGGTCTGTCTGCACACTCGCACCACACTTCTTGTCTCCGTCTCTGCACATATCGAATGTCACTTCCCCGCTGAAGGCCAGTGGAAACTGAACGAGGCCTGTACCGTGTGGCCATCCGTCAGCCTCTGCCGCTTCCAGCCCCTCAGCATGGAACCCCTTCCCCCTGCGATGCAAGGGTCTGCTGGGCGGTGTTCCATGAGGCAACATCAACACTGCCAGCGGAGTGCACTAGCGACTCTGTATCAACCATGATATGACTCTGGGAGACTCTACTGAGAGGGGGGAAAAAGAACCCCAGTGCAAGTTGGCAGGAGGCATTTATACAAACATAATAAGTTTTCAGAGCTCGTGTTTATATTGAAAACATATTTGTTTTTCCCAAAAGGATTTGTTGGAAATAATCCTTACATTAACTGCCCGGTTCATTTCGGAGGGTTATGTGCAATGCATTTATATAATATACTGCAATGTAATAGGCCATAGGGCTATGACTGTATGTATTCAATGCATGTGCAGTATGTATGTGGTATCAATTCCTAATCACATCATGAACCTTGCAGGCAAAAGATACATACACAGTGCAACCATGATGAATAATCAGCCATTGCTTTGATGGATGACTTCTTTTTGGGGGGGAAATCGGGAAACGGCATATACTTCATGCTCAACAATACTGCATGATGTAAGTCTGGGAGTTAGGGAACTCTTTGAAATCTGAACGAGAAATCCAAAGGTCTTCCAAAGGCCTTCTGATTTATTTTCTCAACTCCCTGGCCCTTGGAAGTTTTGGACTCGAACACTGCTTCTCTATGCCCACCCACTTTCCTATGTGTGATTGTGTGTGTCGCTCGTGTCCCACATCAGCAGCAAACCACATGTGCAGAGATGAGTTTGGAGGATGTGTATAATATGAAGTAGACCTCCTGCTGGGGTCCTGGGGGCTGGAGGAGAGGAGATACAGTATACCTACTCTGTCTGGCATACGTTATTACATAATACTCTTACATAAGCTGCTAGAGGCTAACTGATAAATAGGGGCCAGTACATACAGTGCAGGCCCAGCCGGGTGCATCCAAGAGCCAAAATGGTGACGGTCCAGTCGAACATCTGGTGAGAATTTACTGCTATTGGTCATCGTTTTCAGCTGATACGGTCTTCGATCAAACTGTTTATGGTTTGTGATTTGATTGCAGCGACCAGGCTGCGCGAGAGCCAAGAATCCATGTCATGAGAGATCGTAGCCCCATGGACTTGAGATGTTGCTGTTGATTCTGTCCCACCTCTTACATCTGGCTTACATCGTGGCTTCCTCAGTCTCTAGCCACTCAGAAAATGTGATGCAATGCCATGCCGCTTTATACCGCTGGTCAAAATCTGATTCTGATACAACGGCTTCTCCCCTTGGGTACTAGAGACACTGATATATCTAAAACACAGTCACTCAAAAGCATGACTTCCATCTGTGTAATCGTGATTATGTTTGATTGGACCATCAGCACTTTGGCTCTGACCTAGTGTTGTTTCTTGAGTCATGCTTGGCACAGGGGCTGAATCTGGATGTTGACATTTTTGCCATGAGCTGACAGAGACATTCAAAGGCTGTTTTTATTTCATTTATTTATTTATTTATTTTTAAAGGACATCATACTTTTCAGTGACTTTACTTTCGATATATCAATGTTCCTGATGCCCAAGGTGGAAATCATCATCTCAGAATGGGAGCGGTTTCATGCGGAACGGCAGCAAATCAAATCTTCTGAGCGGCTAGAGAGGAAGCCATGGTGTGAGAGTCAAGATGTACGGGATGAGACAGAATCAACATCAATATCTTGAGTCCACAGGGCTAGAGAGATCAGTGCGCCAGCCGCTTCGGTCTAAAGCGATCCATATGCCAACTACAGCCTTCATATGTTAGTCATCTAAGCCAGGGACCAGAGTTCCCCAGGTTCAGTGGTCTGCTTTCCCAGGGGTGGTGGAGGAGACTCTTGCAGTGTTGAAAGGGAGCGGTCCAACCCCCCACCCCTTGTTAACAGTCAGTGGCCCCATTCGGTACAGTCACCATTAATATTTATGAGACGAGAGCTCCTCGCAGGGGCCTAGGGGTGACAAACAGTGTGACCTTTCAGAGGGCCAGTGTTTACAGTGCCTGTCAGGAAGCAGGGCGGATAAGGGAGGGGAGCACTCGCCTGCCCCGCTCTCTCTAAACTAAATGAAAGCAAGCTGGTGTTTGGCCTAAGCAGATGTTCACCGATGGTTGTTGTAATAACATTAGTTTTTGCCCTTTTGATGATGCGCTGACATCGGCTCCAACAGTGGTCTGTATGTGTGGGTGTGTGCTTAACCTCCCAACTCCTGCATGACATACAAAGAGAGCTTTTGTGCCATTTCAAGACATGGCATTTCCATTCACTAAAACCTTTCCAAAATGGTCTCATATATACTTACCCCGGTGTCTCTCTTTTGTTTACGGACCACGCCCTCTAGTCTGGGAGACTTTCTTAAAAATACAGTTCGTTATTTTCTGTCTGGAAATGACTCGACAGGATTCAACTGTCAGTGTTCAGCTGTCGGTGTCTTTCCTCCCATATTTGTCATGACAACACAGACTGAGGTCCTGTGTTCAGTGTCTGTGATGTTGTCTGCAAATTATAGGTCAATTTGTGGAAGAGAGGTGGTGAGACAATTGGTTGCGCTTATAAGGGGCAGATCAGAGAGACATCCCTGCTTTACTTATTTGGTGAAGCAATTATAGATGCTAGTTTATGGGAAAATTGCCATTTAGTTGCCTTAGCTGACTGACTCATCACAAAATGTCTCTATTTAAGTGGTAACATGTAAACCCTACTGTAAGAAGCCAAGAGGCGAAGAAGCCCTCTATAGCTCAACGGGTAACCTTTTAGCATGGTATTAACCAGAGTTAGGTGTCCAGTTCCAACAGGGGAAATTCATACTAAAAATGTACGCACTCATGATACTGTAAGGTGCCTTGGAAATAAGTGCCCAACAAATGGCATATATTTTTTACTCAATATGCTTATATGGCTTCATAACGATAGTGTGATGAAGATCATGAATACTATGGATTGAATGGGGTGATGGGGCTCAGAGGCCAAGACATAATAGCACAGCTAGCCCCAACAAACAAACATCACCAAGGAGCAACTGCTCTGAATTTGCACAGATCTACAAATAGCACTCCTTGGAGCTCCTGAAAATCGCCTGCAAATGATATGATGATGGCTGGAGCATTGCCACCCAACGCAGTAAAAGAGTTTTATGGGAAAACTTCATCACCTCTTGCTCCATTCTTCAGCTGTAAAAAAAATAAAAAAACGAATTTAGTATCAATTTGATTTAATCATTCTTGAACAAGATCATTTTTTGATAGGAGATGTTTTTTCTGTGTATGTGATACTTTTATGGTACTTTTGGATGGTGGCATTTGAAACTGGGGAAGCATGGTTCTCATCACTGTCTTTGATATAAAATATGCCTTTTGATTGGTTTACTTCCTCTTTAATTTTCCTAAATCCCTTATAAAAATGTCTTTAACATCTTCTCTTACAATATGCTGTGTACCCTATTCACCATAATCCCATACAGTCACACAAGCATGCATACAAAGCCCCTTCGCCTACAGTTCAACAAACCCTGCCTTGGGATTGTTTGGGCTCAGCTGCCATTATAGCTTTTCATTTCAGAATGCATTGGTTTTTTTATTCATACGTTGCCATTTCTTAACACTTTCAGGTGTACATTTTGAATGCAGAACTTTATCAAAGAATTCTAGAACTGGATAGCTTCCAATTGCCGGTAGCCATAGTGACATCATCATTAGAATGTTCAGTTCTGAAAATTCTAATCTCACATGTGAGATCATACTGGGATAGGAAATTTATAGTTGTTATTGATGATGGTGAGATGGTTACCTTGGAGACCACTCTTTGGATCTCCACTCCCCCTGACCTCTTCTCATCACCCCACAGGTGGGATCTGTCTCCACTAAACAAGACATTCCTAAAATCCACTCGGCAAACACACAAGCCTATACAGCATCCATGACCTTGGCAAACAAGACAGAGGGACACACTCAAACACTCAGACAGACACACGGATGGCAGGGTGTGTGGAGATGCCGTCCACAGCTGATGACTCAGAGGGGAAAAAATGATAATGGGTCAGATCGAGCTCAAAGTTCTGTGGTGGGAGCCTAACCCACTTTTTGCGATGGACTGGACGGGCCCACCCACGTAGTATGGAGAAGATATACACAGAGATGAGCTGAGCAAGCTGCCGCCACAGAGCGGAGAGATGGTCAGATACTTTGGAACCAGGAAGTGCTGTGTGCTGTGGAACAGTGTTACATGACTTGGGATCACCACTGTGGCTAATCCCACTTTTATTTGTTCCACGGTAAATGCACTCCAATATATCATATCATCGACATTTATAGTTTAGTTGAGGTACAGAATCGCGTTTGACTCTGTAGAAATAATGAGCCATTCAACAGCACTTCATAACAGCTGCCCCTCAGGGACCTAAAACTAACAGCGACGAGAGCTATGGTTGTCAGGGCCCTGCCATGTTACGCTAATTACTATTCCACATTTCCCCTTGAACGTACACCATGGATCTACGCATGAGTCACAGGGTCTGGCCCACAATGCCCAGAAATCATCAGTTTGTTAAAGCAGCAAGACAGGCTCTGTCTCAATTGGGAGGTTCATGTTTGCTCCAGTGGAAATCTCTGAGGGTGTTTTTTCATCTTTCACGTAGCAGTTTGGGATAAATAACTGACAGGCATTCCGGGGAGGGAGATTTCTCCTTGTCACATTTTTATCTCGCCTTCTTAATCACACTGACAGCCTCTCTCCCTCCAAATGAACCCCTATAAAGAAGTCGTCCGGTGTTTAACTCAATGTTCCGACACCGCGCTTCATGGCCAAGTACTTTTAGTTCTGTTTGGATCAGATGCAATGTTCACTGGGTGTGTCTGTCCTACCCTCCATTTCACGCTCTGCTTTAGCTCAAGAACTCATCCCAATGCAAAGGCGCGGGGGTTAAAAGGTCATGACCAAAACCTGTGTGGGAGAGATTGTTAGTCTAAGCGTGGATATGGCACAGAACAGCTATGAACGACTAGCCAAGAGAAATCCTCCTCTAATGGAATGCAACATTACCTATTCCCCAACCCCCCCCACAATCCCATTTCACCACCTGATCCTCAGCTGTGCTCCTCAGCCAAAACATACAAGAGAGCAACTCATCGAAGACGAGCAATAGCAACCTCCTCTCTCTGACTGAGGCAGGGGGGGAGGAGGGGGGTGTGAGGGCAAGGAAACCCCTTGCTGGACGCACATGTTGCCAGAGTGTAATGGCTAATGTATAGGCTGGGGTGAAGGGGGATTCTGTTTCCCATGGAAACGCACAGAGCTTCAAACAAGCAAGTGTTTGTGTGAGCCCAGTGTCTGGCAGATGGAACGCCTATGGTGCATGGAGGACTAAAGACAGTGAAAGAAACAGAGACAGAGAGGGAGCGAGAGAGACAGAGAGATCAACAGATGGACTGATAGAGGGAAGAGTGATATGGAGACAGACACAAGAGAGAGAGAAAAAAAAAAACAGATAGATGGAGGATGCCTTCATGCGTCACATCCCCAGGCTCTAATTTAACGCCTTTGCTTAGCAGAGACCTTCTGCGGCCTGAGTCTGTCTGTTCTATCATTCCATTCAGACGTGTTGAAACGGATCTCATTCTCATCTTTTATGCACGTTCAAGTCTGTGAACCTGTTGGGATTTGTGAAGAAAGACCATTGGAACCATTTCTCTCCATTTTGACAATTTTTTTTAATGATTTGGAAACAGAATACCTTGACCCGGGATATAGAAATGTACAGTAAACCTGGATGGAAAAGGTTCAAAAAAACAGTTCTTTACATAGCAACTACTAAAAAGATGTTGGCTGGTTTCAGGCACTTGGAATCACATAGGTTTTTTTTGTTTTGTTTTGTTTATAACACTATACAACAAAATTAATTCTTTGGTCCTTTCATCTCAAAACAAGAAGGTCAATTGAAACCACAGATAGAACAGAATACAGCTTTCTGGGCACATATTTATCATACTTCTAAGAGTAGGAATAATGATCTGGGATTACTGCTCAGGTCACATGACCATATACAATACACTATGACTTATTAGCCAATCTGGTCTCAGATCAGCACTCCTACTTTAAGATGCTTGATAAATGCAGGCCCTGGTTTCTAATAAGTTATTTACATTTCCATATGGACCCATGCAAACTTTAGACAGGAGAAATGAAAACGTTCCTCAGTCACATGTCAGACCTTCACACCCCTCCATTCATCAACGCATTGGTTATAACAAATAACAACAACAACAACAAAAACAACAAAATAAGATATAACAACAACGGCTCGAATCAGATTTACAGCAGTATTAATCAATATAACTTAGTGGAATGGTTTCAATGTCATATTTGGCAAAAAGATACAATACATTTATTCCTTTTTTTTTGTCCACGGTGGGTCTCTCCAACAAGAAAAAAGCCACATTGCTACAGAGCTACTGAGTGCTCTACTGAAACACTCAGCTCACATCAAACGTAAGGTCAGAAGAACTAAGAGCTTAAAAACATGTCGCAGTCCTATGATCTATTACTCAGCTGCAGGGCAGCCATGTCTGATAAGAATTACAGCATGTTGCTATGGGCGACTGAACTTGCGCCACATAATAGTTACTGAAGTTGACGTCTCTGACATAGGGGGCAGGCTGGTAGTAGCAGGTGATGTTGGACAGAGCGGGGATGGCGTTCTGCTCCGCCATCACACGCAACGCCAGGGCAGAAATCAGCGCCAGCGTCTGTCTGCGCTCGTGGCCCATCAGACAGACGGTGCTCTCGTCCACCACTCGCCTCAGAGTCACCAGGCACTCGTAGCGCTTGTGTTCCATGCCCACAAAGTGGTTCTGCAGGTAGGCCTCCAGTTTCCTCTGCTGCTCGCCGATGTCGGGGAAGTCGATGAAGAAGCGCGAGCACATGTAGCGCTGCATCTGCTTCATCTGAGCCTCGGAGGCCGGCCGGAACCCCCGCACCAGCAGATGGCAGTATTTTAACAGCCCGCCTCCCCGGATCTCTTCTGGGCTGCGGGTGGCGATAGTCTTGGTGCGGAGGTGGCAGAGAGCTTCCTCAAAGTCTCCATACATGCTCTCCCCTTGCACGGTGGGGTGGAATGTCTCAGACATGGCAGTCTCTGAACAGCGGTCGAAGAGCAACAGGGAGTCCAAGGTGATCTGGAAGGAGTCCACGCTGAACTCGAACTGCCTCCTCAGAGTGTCCACAAACTTCAGCTCCACGTTCTTTCCGGTGTTGTTGGACAACGAGATGAGGCTCCAGCGGTCCGTGTCATTGCAGACTTTCACCAGTTTCTGGACGTAAGCTTCCTTCAGGGCGATGGCTGTGATGCGCTCCCTGCAAACCCCCTCGGGCAGGAAGTCCACCAGGCAGTCCAGCACCACGTCCTTCACCAGACGAAAGGTCTTGTCGTCGGTCAAACTCAGGCCGAAGATCAGGTCCAGGTCCTTGTAGCCCAGGCCGGTGTCCTGGTGGAGCACGTGGCTGGCCGCCGAACCATTTAGCTTTACATCGCGCACTACCACACCACGCTCCTCCAGTCGAGCCCTGACCACCTGGAAGATACACAGAGAGAGAGAGAGAGAGAGAGAGAGAGAGAGAGAGAGAGAGAGAGAGAGAGAAATGTGTGAGTGTTCTGTTTGAACAAACAGTAATGCTGATGACTCAGCAGAAGACCTCTACACTGAAAGCACAGATTAGTACGAGCGATAGTAAAGTTCCTTTGATGTGGTAAAAAACCTGCATTAAACTGCAATTTTTCAATTACTACATACAAGTAAGAACAAGAGGCTGGAGGCCTATCATGTGCAATTAAACCTAGAGAGCATTGGTGTAAAAGAAAGGTGGGGGGGGGGGAAATCCTCTTCTTTTATTTATCTATCTTCCACACATTGTGGTAAAACAGTGCTTGAAACATACACACACACGCTACAATGCTTATTTTTTCTTTTCAGTTCATTAAAGGACCATACCAGTCTTTTTGACATGTGGTTCCTAGTCATTCTTGCCTTGATACAAAAATTAAGTTGTTGTTTTTTTCTTTTACCATTACAGAAAGAAATGGTAATTAATATTTTGCCAATTCACCACTGCCATAGGTGTCCAGTGTATCTGAAAATGTGCCTTAAACACTACAAAAACCCATGAAAGTCATCACATTTGACTAAAATGCCATGCTAACCTCTTATGTGTCACTTGTTTTCTGAAAGGTTTTGCCATTGTGATACTGTATAATACAGCATCTGAGAAATATTCCCCCTCTTCCTTTTTAGACACTGTATTAAGGCACAATATATGTTAGCATGGCATTTTAGTCAAAAGGTGGTGACTTTCATGAGTTTATGTGGTGTTTAAGACACATTTTCAGATACACTGGAAGTCCGTGGCAGAGGTGAATCTGCAAAAAAATAACTACCAAAGTTGCTAGAGGCTCTGTGCCTTGCTCAAGGACACACTGACATGTGAACTTTCTGTTACAAGACAGTCTCTCTAACCACCATCAATACTACATGGCAGACAATGTGACATGGAGACGATGAGGAAACTGAACTGGAGAATCTTGTCTGCCACATAACCTACATTTCTCTGCTGCACAGAGTGAGCTCAGTTAATACGAAGGAGCTCATAGCTTGGATATAAAACAAGAGATATGCTGTGGAAAAAAGAACAAGTCAGTGCACGTCTGTTTTAAGAAGGCTCTGAATTATTTTCACTTGGGTAACTCAAACCAATCTAAATAACATGGAAGTCACGGAAAGGCAAAGAGTTCAGCTGTAAATTTTGAACTCATCATCATGACTCCCCCGTCATATTGAGCACATCCTCTCCCCTTTCCTGTCATAAACATACTGTAGTTTGGCAGGGAATAGGTTTATCTGGTTACTGAGACACCAATCACACCGCTGTGACACTGGGAGCAATCTGCTTAGCGATTGGCAGCAGAGATGTTTATGTTTCCTGCCTGTTTCATCATTCAAAATACATCCCAATGAGGAAAACAAAGAAACTGGGCCAGTCCCTCAGACATCCAGAGGTTTGCAAAATACAACTAAGGCTAGTGTCAAGACATGAGTATCTCCTTTCGTTCCCTTGGTGATTGAGTAGCCTAAATAGCCAAGCCGGATTTCCGGGTGAGATCTCACAAGGTAAGCTGTTATGGTACATCAACCTTGCAGATGAGGTGCCAACATTATCAAGCCCCTCTGTCATGGTTGCCTATAACTTTACTCAAGATATGATGGATGTACAATGTGTTGCCATTTTAAGTATCACAGAATACGTGTAATTTTAAGCATTATCTATTAGACCTATTGCACACTTGGCCATCCTGGTTGGGGGATCTCTCTTTCAACTGAACTTCTGAGGTTTCTTCCTTTTCTATTTTCTCCTACTGAATTCCTTCTTTTTTATGTGCAAAGTTTTCCTCATCTTCACTGAGAGTTAAGGCCAGGGGTTGCAGTTCCATTTTAATGTGGGCCTGTGAAGCCCTTAGAGGTATGCAACTGTGGTATAGGACAGTACAAATAAACTTGACTTGACATTATTTAAGCTTGATAATAACTTTAGTTTGAGAGGTTTAAATAAACAACAACAACAACAACATCATCATCACCATCATCATCATCATCATCATCAACAACAACAACAACAACAACAACAACAACAACAACAACAACAAGGCATTGGCTACACCATGAGGTGTAAGCCTACTGGCTTCATTGCTTTGGCTGACAGTTGGTGACTCTGGTGGTATTTTGGCTAAGTCTCTGTTGCACTTTGGTAACCTCGCCTTTCTTGGTGTCCTGGAAACTCAAAGAAATCCAGGGGTGTAAGTTGGGCAAGGAATTACTATGTCACACAATTTTGATCTTAATTTTCACCTTCTATCACTTGACTGAGTCACTTTCAAGTCCTTCATGTTTGTTATAGTATGATTGTACGCTACCGGAAAAGGGCAAAGTGACCATGAAAAAAGACACTCCAATTAAATGGCTCCATGGAAAAAAGATTCAAATGTTAAACTAAAGGTCAAGAAATATAAGCGTTTTTCAAAGCTTTCTTTTATGGGCATGACAGTGCAGGGAATTGAATTTCCCACAGCGGCAGTTTATCTGTTGGTTTTCCAGCGCTCAAGGCAACATGTTTGAAGTGGTAACATAAACTCTTGCAACAGATGGTCAGTGAGAAAGAAAAAAAAGAATATTTAAGAGGTATTGGAATATACAATTTTTCAATGATGTTTATGAAGTAACTGATTAAATAGCCTGTGTGTAATAATCTTTACTACTATAGTAAACAACAGTGAGGTCACATGATGAGATGAGAATCAGTTATAAATGCAACCACTCATCTATAAACGAAAGGTCTACAATCCTGAACAAAACTAGAAAAAGTCCTTAATTGCTGTATTGCAACATGCACCAAGCATCATTTCTCAAGACACGGGGTGACACAGGCTACATACATATTTAGGTTTTGAACTAGCCATATTCAAGGGAAACCCACAGCAGCATAGTGTATTTTCATACTCCACCCTTGCACTAACACATTTGGTACTATTTAACATTAGGCCATAATCTGCCCTGTCTGGGGGCTCCCCAAAGGAGTGTGTTAGGAAGCACAGTTTCCCCACACCACCCTCCCCCTTCACCACTCATAAAAGCAGGCCAGTGCATTCCCCCGAATTACGCACCAGCACCTGGTGAGCCTGAGCGAGGGGAAACACTTCCGCCAACGTCAAGCGAGAGGCTTCTAAAAAAAAAAAATAGCCACAAACAAAGCAGACTGTCTGGTGTTGTTGACGATGCCTTGGCGACACACAAGAGCCACTCTGCTCTCCTACTTCACTCTCAACAGTTTCCTTTTCACATTTCATTTGGAGTTGCGGCCTGAATGTGTTTTTATTATGGCAGTTTTGAAAACAGCCCAGCCGGAATTTTCTATTTTTTTTTGCAAGCCCATAGTCCCCTGGCCACCACCGAGAGTTCTGGGCAGTGAGTCAGGTCACACCTCTGCCAAGAAAATGGTGACAGTGAATGACATGTTACAAGTCACTGATCCTTATATCTGCTCCAAAACAAAGTTTTGTCAGTCAATCGGTCGGTCGGTCAGTCAATCAGTCAGTCAGTCAGTCAGTCAGTCAGGCAGTAGCCAGACAGGATGAAGTAGATGGATGATGTTCCTGATTTAAGTGGCTCGCTAGAAGTTCCTGCACACGGGTGGTCATTTCACTTGTGTGCTTTGACCAGAATCATCCCAGAGTGAAAACTGATTCAATTGGGCCACACCTTGATTTAATTCATATCACTAATAAAAATGAAGATTTGGTAGACTGCCTTATTTCCTAAAACCAATCTAGAGTGGCAGAACACAAAATACAAACAATGTGATGATACAGTGTACAACCTTTGTTAGGTTGTCATTAAGGTAAAGTCAATGTGTTACTACTGTATGTGGTATACAGTTGTAACACATTGAATTCACCATAATGACATCTTAATGACTTCACTTAAAATGGACAACTTCATGAAACTAAACTCAAAAATTAAAAAGCATTGTGGAACGATATCATTAATGAGCCAGCTAAACTGAATGAACCCAAACAGTTTATCTGCTCCATGGTGACGGGGGG
>OMKL01007624.1:1297-12129 GCA_900302295.1 Parasudis fraserbrunneri
CTGTCCTCTCTGTATCTCTGTGCTCTTTTTGCAGTACAGCTTATCATCTCCGCCTCCTCTCTCTCTTACTCAGACTCTCCTTGTCTCTCCCTCTCTCTCTCTCTCTCTCTCTCTCTCTCTCTCTCTCTCACACACACACACACACACACCACTCCACCTGAGCTTTTGATTGTATGGCACAGTTGGTTAGGCTTCTTATCCCTAGAATGGGTCTACGTGTGTGTATGTGTGTGTGTGTCTCCATGTGTACAAGTGTGTTTCTTTGAGTGTGTGTGTGTGTCTGTGTATTTCTGTGTGTATGTGTGTATCACACATGGTTTGAGAGAATTCCTTTAACTTGGTGCCAAACTGAGTTTCTAGGTTTGCCCCACACCTGTGATCCAACAGCCAGAGAGAGAGGGAGAGAGAGAGAGGAAGATGAGAAGAGACACAGGAGGCATTCCTGAATTTTCATCTCTCTCACACACACACACACACACACACACACACACACACACACACACACACACACACACACACACATACACACACACCAGGAATACTGGAGGAAGCCTAGAGTAGGAACTCTGGTCTGTGAGACCCTGCTGTGTTGCTGGAAAGCTGAGAGCTTTGATGCAGCCTCTTTAATATATGCCGGGCCCTGGTTTGTGGTTCAGTGAATGGGTCCAAATATATGTTTGGCATGAGCAGTACCAGAACAGTTGGTTTGTTTTGGGCTCCAGTTGCTCTCTGGTGTTGCATGACAGTTTAATAACACAATGCTGTTTCAGTAAGTTATGTTACACACAAATGCTTCAATAAGGCCACAGAAAGCATGTGTTGACAGCAACTCAAGACTGACTTTGAACATGTCAGAGAGCGTAGATGACAACGCATATCTATGAGCTTTAGAAATGGATAGTTTCTTTTGATTAATGACTGTCTATAAAAGGTTAAGACAACTACAGCACTGCAAATAATTTGTAGGATTCATTTCTGACAAAATATTGCCTAACATTCTACAAAACAATGAACAGACCTAAGATAATTCAATATCCTAGATCTGTGCTTAGTAGAAGCAGCACATTAACAATGCAGGCCATCTGATCCTGACAGAATTATGGTAAAGTATAGCTGGCATGTAGGACTTATTTCAGCTGACCTCAGGGCTCATTTGTCATTTGATTTTCCACATAGTGCAGGAAATTTAGTGTTATCAGCTGTGTTCACTTGTTAAACCTGCTATAAACCGCAATTGTCACACTTTTATGGTGTCTTTATGCCAGCTGGATTGAACACATATGGGTGCAGTGGAGATAAACTAGATTATATTTGCCATTAGAAGCCATTATTGACCAGGCATTGCAATAATGACAGCAAACCTGGAATCAGAACACAATTTGTGCACTCTGAACCTCAACCAAACAAATAATTTGTAGGCATATGGTGAACACGGTTGCTACACAACAGATAGACAAAATATCAAGGAAGTTGGAAAATAAGACAATAAAGCACAACTGTTCTATATGAAGGAGCACATTTAATCTAGAGAGAATATCCCTTACTAACCAAGGCTGTACTCTATAGGCCTATTTGGTCTGAAATATCATTAAATTACCATAAATCATTGATATTGTTATGAAAATGGATTTCAGAAACAGCAGTATTGAGCAAATAGATACAGCAAAGAGCTGACATACAGCCGCCAAGCCAGAGGCATTGTTTTTCTGTGGGCACATTAGAGACACAACAGGTGTGTCAATATAACAAGCATTCAACCAATTCACCATGTCTGCCCCCATGTAAACAGTGCACAGATATAGATGCTATTTTCACTCTCAGTAGTGCACAGATACCACATGAAAAGAAGAGATGAAATGCAAACAAAAAGAGGTCAAATGGAGTTCTACAGAAATACCATATAAGAAAAGCCTGATGGAAGCTTGAATGTTATTTGATTCATTGTCATTAACACATTACAACTACATTACATTATAACACTTATTATAAAAAATAAAAAATAAATAAACAAGAAATAAAAAATAAATATATTAAAAGAAACATAGGCTATAGGCTAATAATAATTTGGAGATTACTGGCAGTTTATCCATGAGAAGCATAGCTTGTCAGATCAACTTGATTAAGCGACATAAAAAAAGAGTAACAGAGAAAACAATTAACTGTTATGGAAATTCAAACCAGAGACTCACTTTTGAGAGATTAAAAAAGCATAGTGGGATTATTTTCAGTTTGATGGATTTCGCTAAATATCTGATAGCGACACACCAAATGTAGGCTATGGGGCTTCACGTCGGTCTGTTCATTATTCGCTCTGAGAATAATTCAAAATGAATACAACATCGTTCTCACACAATAAATTTAGATGCGGCCATTTGTTATCAATTCGACAGACGGTGCCAAGTGGAATTTAGATGAACAGGTTTGAGAAGATGTCCCCTTCCCTGCATGAGAACGGTGCGCGCCTGCCAGTCTGCAGCCAGATGGTAAGTGGAAAAGCCACGAGCTCAGCGAGACTGCATGTGATCAAATAACAAACACATCCAGTCAGGAAATCAGGAAATCAAAAACACCCTTTGGATATTGGCAAAGCATCGATAACAATTAATTATTGGGCAAGTGTTCAGACAAACCGAACTCTACGAAACCTCATGTGAGCAAGGAAATGAATTGGCCTTAAGGCAATGCTTTGTTTGATTTTTCTTCGTTTTGTTTGATTTTTTATTTCTTCTGCTAGCTTTTTAGGCAAATATTAACTAGAATTTCGCGAATGTGTTTTTAGGGGGCACAATGAATTTGGAGACTATCAATAATCATTTAAGCTTATATCCACCTTGAGTTGTAAAAGGGCACGAGGAGGAATAAACCAATTTTACGGATGAAGTGTGTCTGTGTGTGTGTGTGTGTGTGAGAGAGAGAGAGAGAGAGAGAGCGAGAGAGAGGGAGAGAGAGAGAGCTCATTTGCATACAGCTGAATAGTTATGTCTCCCGTCCCGCACATTAAACCCGCATGAGAGCGAGAGAGGGGCACGCGTCTCAACAATAGGAGGCACGCTGCCGTTGAGCTGTAACAGGCACGGGTGGGCAGCAAGCGGCACGCGCCACCAGAATTTGAAATAAATTCTACAATATTGCATTAAATTGGTATGCTTTTTTTGCAATTTCCATAGCCTACATAAAGAAGGGAGCTGAGTCCAGAAGAATTAACCTGTTTGCCTTAATATAATAAAGAATAACAAGGCCAAACATATTTCTGCAGGTAAACCTACAAAAAGCTCATCATACTTTCGTCATACTGGTCGTGAATTTGCTTTGAGCAAAAGCAAAAATAAAAAAAAAATTAAAAAAATAATATACATATATATAATAAAAAGCTGTGTAACACAGTTAGATAATAAACGCTATAAAACGGTATTAAAGCCATTTTTATTTCACTGTTTATAGCAAGAGGGATGCACACATTATACCCTATAAGCTCTGGGGTTGGTAAGGAAATGACCCTTTGCTACGCACGCTTCCAGTGGGCTAATTAACCGCGCAATTGAGTGGAACCAAGGGGCAAAAGGGTGGATGTAGTGGGGCAGTAATTGAATTCTTGCTTTTCATTCTCTAAATTTCAACTTGCTTCTCATTTAGCCAATGCTGGTTGTGCCTCCTCCTCATCTCTCGCGCTATAAATACGTCAACAGATGCTGGGGCTTGTTAATAATCGCCCGGTGTCCATGGTGGTCAGTCAACGGAGTGCCAGTGGGTATTAAATCTGGATAATTGTTGTTGGGTTGGAGAGAAGGGGGCTGAATATGTAAAGTGGGCGGTGTCCTAGGCTGATTGACACCCCGTGTAAGTCTATATATCGGGGAGGGGACGCACGAGTGTTCATTCACGAGTAATAAGACGAGCGGTGGAACATCCACGGCGCATTGACGCACCAAGTTAAGCACCAAAACAAGTCATCGGCCCCCCACACACACCGACGTTATCATTGTGGAGTACAGTAAATGCAAGGAGACGACTGCTGACAGAAAGGAGCCAGACTTGGATATTGGTCTTCCTTCACCTTTTGGATAACTTGGGGATTGTAAGCGCGTCATTTGGCGTTTTTCTGGAACACCAACAAGGAGCTAAGGAGAAAAACGTTCTGGAAGTGAAGAAGGATTTATATGCTTTACATAATATTTTTTTCTCTATTTTACTGTGGCACAAACACTTGGAATAGAGATATTTTGCGGTGATACAGGCTAAATTGGCGGGTGACGCGGCTGCCCTGGAGAAACGAGAAGGATGGCAGCTTGGTTCACCTTTACCATCGCATTCAGCACAACAATGATAACACAGGTATGAAGGTGGGACACATCTTCCGGAGGTCCTGCACCTGAGCCCTCAACGAAAATAGATGGAGAGTCAGTTGTTTCGTGAGAAAAAAGAAAATGCATAAATGCGTAACGCTACATTTTAAAATTATGTTCCTTCTCTTTTAGGTATTGGGGTCCGGTGTTTTCGAGCTCGATCTTCATGAATTTAAGAATTACAGAGGTTTGCTTGCGAATGGAAACGCATGCAAACCCAACTGTAGGACTTTCTTTCGAGTTTGCTTGAAGAACTACCAGGCGGTGGTCTCCCCAGGTGACTGCATCTTTGGAAATACAATGACACCGGTGCTGGGGACAAACTCTTTCAACGCTAAGGACGGTGGCATTTTTACTAGACCAATTCAATTACCTTTCAACTTCGGATGGCCGGTAAGATTAAAGCAATTAACCGATTTCGTTCCTCTTATTTCAACAATAGGTCGATGTTGTTGTTCAACTGAATGTATTTGCAGAGCGCACTAGTTTATTGGTTAGCTAGTCTAATCCATTATCATTAATACTCTGGCATCAAACAGATTGGATTGCGACGACGTTGTTTATTTCCAAGTAAATAATACCATGCAGTTAACTTTATGCAACTGACCTATAATTGTTTATGTGGTCTAATTCACATTGAAAGCATTTCGTTTGCTTACTATCAATATCAATGCAAGCACAACAGAAAGACAAACTGCATAGGCCCTACCATTAGGCCTACCACATTATGGTAGAATGAAAATAATGACAGGTAATATGCCTAACACCTTCATGTGTTTTCTCCTCAGGGATCATTTTCTTTGATAATTGAGGCCTGGCATTCACCTTATGAGAATCTACCCTTAGGTAAGTGAAACTGCTTGCACCACAAGAGGGAGCTCTTTCTATACATTTAACCCATGGGGACGTTACAACTACTTTGCTCTTGCACACCCTTCACAAAAAGGCAAACATTAGCCTACTAATAATGCTTAGTCACTCAAGATTTGTAGTTCATGGCTTCCAATTGCTTATTGTTCACAGTTTTTCACATTTTCACGCCTATTTGGTCCTTTGTTGTGAGCTTCAAAACACCTTTTTCATTCTTATACTCCAACACAATTGAACTTCCTTTGGTTTATTTTTGGCGTGGGAAAGAACTGTGGGCTTTGGTGAGAATGCGCAGAGCCTGCCAAAAGCCCCTGACTACATCTTCCTGTATTTTACACCTTGTTCTGTTCCGCCCTTTGGAAGAGGGGACAAGGCTTGGGAATGTTTTTGCTGACGGAAAGAAAGAGGAAATTTCAATCTTAGTTTATCCTTCATCTAAACTGTATGGGCCTCGATAAGGGATGCAGCTTGCTGGAAGTTTTGTCAGACAGATTTTAACTGTAAGGTGGGGTGACTTTTAAGCCCACAGAATCCATGCTATAATTCTTGATGTATGACGCAATCTATCATTTGCATAAAATTTTGTCCTTTCTCTCACTTCTCCTCTTTCAGACACCAGCAACCCTGAGTTTTTGATTAGCTTTTTTGCCACCCAAAGACAGCTGGGCGTAGGGACCGAGTGGTCTCGGGACACACAGACTGGGAAGCAGACGGAGCTAAGGTATTCTTACCGGTTCATCTGCAATGAAAATTACTACGGAGAAAGTTGTTCCAAAAAATGCACGCCCAGGGACGACCGATTTGGCCACTACACCTGCACCCGTGATGGGCAGTTGACCTGTCTGCCTGGCTGGAAGGGGAAATACTGCGAAGAACGTAAGCAACCAACCAACCAGAGAACATCTACTCTCCATGCACTGGCCGGGCTGACTGTCTTATCAGAACTGGGCCTGCAGTCTGTCTGTTTCTACCTTGTCTTTAATCTATACGTTGCCCTCAAAGTTTCTGCTTTTGTTTAAATGGATGGTTTTGTAGGTCTGTGAGTTTATGTAGCATTCAAGTGTGCATTTTGGCTGTAAGACAGGAAGTGTAGCCCTCTGTGAAAGGCTTTGAAAGCATGAAATCTGTGTAGGTCTATGGTGTAGAGGTACTGTGGGGCCCTTACCTCGATCTCTGGAGTTGAAGGACATTCAAGGCCTTCCCTCAGTTGCTACACTGGTGGAAGTGGGGAGATGATTAAGCCTCCTGCATGGAATATGCCTTTGGTTTATATATCTGCAGGGCCATAAATACAGAGAGAGCAACTTAACCCATGGTGACCAACTTCATCCCAAGAGTAGTGCTCACACTACATAAAATGGCTACAGCATTAACTAGTCAGTTATAAGAATGAAAATATTTAAAAATGTCTTGAATTCGGGCCCATTGTAGCACCACCTCTTCCTCTCTGCATTCATTTTTTCCCTGAGCGACTGGTCATAAGCTGTTCTCTACACCTTATGTATAAATGTAGTTGCTGTATGGGTTCTCTTATAGGTTTCCCAAGCAAAGGGTTTAGACTTCCTCTGTAGTGCCTAAAACTATATCATTTAAGCACTGTCTGCAAAGATGAATGGGTTAGGAATATTTGGCAAGTCTGATATGCAATTTTGGTGAAGAATGTAATATTCCAGAGAGGGATTTGCATTACTATTTGTGATTGTAGGCCTATGACTGGAATAGTATGAGTGGTGGTAGGTCTGTTGGTAGCCTAGTCAATGAGTGTTGCTGAGGGGACAGGTTTTATCATGACAACAGAAGCCTTATTGTTGTGCAGGCTAAACCCACTTGGCCAAATCATAGCTGAACACTCCTTATATCCCCTTATGTTTTGGATAGCTGTGAATGGGCTTCTAGTAACAAACAGGGCACACTGCCATTTGGCGTGACAATACCACAGGCCCATTTTTTCACCAAAACAAATTAATCAAAGGCTTGATTGGAAGGAGACATCATGAAAGTAATCGTTACCATGTGCTGAATGTGACCACATGGGTGACAGCGGATCTGTCATTGGTGTCACTTGGCGGTGAATGAGAAATTGGCATGTGCTATTTTGACTGTGGCGCCAAATTCTAACCAGATGGGCTCACGTGTTGCAATTACAGACACATCAATCGTCGCTGGCTATAGAAAATATACATGAGAAAGACAAATTAGGCTTATTTCAGACAGTATCACTTACTCTCTCTCTCTCTCTCGCTCTCTCTCTCTCTCTCTCTCGCCCTCTCTCAAACACGAACATGCGCACGCACCTTGCAGTTTGTATTTCTACAGTGTATCCATACGCGCGTGCCTGGTAATTTAATCCCGGGGCGAGCGGGCATATAGGAGGAGCCCGGGCGACTGCACGCGCCAAGGTTAATCGCGGCATTATTATCCGCCACGCGCCACTGATATTGTAGTCCCTCTATTGTTGGGCACGCGGTGTAGCAGCTGCAAATATGGTTCTTGCAGACTACAAACAACAATAGGGACAGCTGTCTGCTATTGAGAGCAAGCATCTGTTCGGGACTAACCGGCCGCTTACCGTCAGTCGCCTATCCTCTCCGAATCAGTGTCACCCACAGGCCAAATATAGTAGGTCTACTACACAGGACAAACAACCTCTAACCGGTATTACCGTGGCAGTTAGGGGGTGTGGCTGACAGGTTGAGATCAAATGTTGTGTTTGGCCCTGAAGAAAGTTCAGAGACTGAGGCTTGTATCTCATCAAAAAAGGCACTGTTGCATGCTTGCTGTCTTAGGTTTTGTTTTGAGTGGGTGGTTCCTGCCTAGATTAGGTTAAATTTTACACAAACAAGGCTATTAATTTAGAATAGCCCATCTTGGTGGTCACTTGACAGGCAGCTCTGAAATTGGAAAATAGCCTGCTTTGATTTCTTTTCCTGGGATAAGCCAATTGATATGCCCTATGTACCTAGTACATAATTTAAACTGTCAAACAACTGCCAAGACACTGAGTTTTACATCACATGTTTATTCACTCATCTAACATCATGTGATACAGTGACCTTATATTGTGTTCTTCTTTGTGTTTTAGCAATCTGCCTAGAGGGCTGCAGTGAGAGGAATGGAAATTGTTCCAGACCTGGCGAGTGTGTGTAAGTAAAAAACAAAAAAAAAACAAAGTGATGAAATATGTGTTGGTTCAAGAACTGTTTGGGAAGAGCATGTGTGACACACATTGGACAGGGATAGTATTTGCTGGTATTTCTTCATCTCCATTTTCATTCTAGTGTCACTTTCACATCACATCAGAGAAAAGTCAAACCTCATCATTTTTTATTCAAGTTGATGTAGTCTCAAGCCCAGAATGAAGTTTGGGAGGTTGAGGGTCATCTACAGTCAAGCCAATTCTCCATTCATCCTCGCTCTCTCTCTCCATCTCCCTCTCTCTCTCTCTCTCTCGCTCACTCGCTTACTTACTCACACACACAATCACCGTGAGAAATTCCTTTAAATCCTATTTTGCCCTCTTTTTAGCCACAAATCCACTATTCCCACCATTAAGAACAATCCACATTGAGGTTAAACCCTTCAGATACTCTACACCCTAAAGCTGCTCTCGCATCTCTGCTCACTCAACCAAAAATGTAGGACTGTTAAATGGACATCACATCCTAAGCCTTGGCAATCTCCAGCCCCGGTGAGGTTGCTGCTCATCCCAACGGGATTTGATTTCACCGGGAGACATAAGAGAGCCTTCAGGATGAATTGCCAATAAAGCATCAATGTGATATTTAACTTTGTGAGAACATCACATTCGGTGTTCAATAATTGGCGGCTTGACTGGTCAGTGGTCATGAACTGATCCGGAGCATGCATGCTAAAAAGAGATGTGTGCTACATGGCCATATCAAAGTGAATTATCATGTTAAGCCTCTTTAGTCACAGTTTGTCCTTTTTACATTACTGAGATGGATATGTGTGGACACATTTAATGGTTTGTTTAGTAAGGCCAATTTCAGTGCAGCCATAAAAGTGGTCAATCGATGTCACCATTAGCTTGTTGTCGCCTGACCCATTACTTGGCCTTAAAATAATAAATTCTCTATACAGCTGGAGGCTTGGATGACTGATTGCATGTGCAATAGCATTATATAGGTCAGTTCATGTGGCTTTCCTAATGGGAAATAAAGCAACGATGATAGATTCAAACATGATACTATTGGCAGGCTCATTGCTCCATCGGGACCCACTGTATAAGGAATAAGTCATGACATGCATGCTTGACCAATGTACTGGTATCACAACTGGAGTTGGTAATTAATTAAAGTGGGGATTAATAAAATATAACTTAACTTAATTTAAAATGTCTTATTGTCTCCCTCAGATGCAGAGAGGGCTGGCAGGGCCCGTTCTGTGACGAGTGTAAGAAATACCCCGCCTGTAAGCATGGCACTTGCCAGCAGCCGTGGCAGTGCAACTGTCAAGAGGGCTGGGGAGGCCTTCTCTGTGACCAAGGTAAATACAAGATAACTTGGAACACTGCTCTTATGTGTCTGGAAGACTGTTATTACCTGTATATATGCATTCTTTTGAAACAATTTGAAAACAACAAACTGAACACTCCAAATTAAGTTCACACTGACCTAAACATGTTTGGACGGCACCATATATCTTTCACACATTATAATTTTTTCTTCTTTACATCTTTAAAGACTGTATTACCTGTATACTTGGATTCATTTGAAACAGTTGAAGAACACCATTTAGATTTTGAACACTCCAAATTTGATTCACACTGAATGAAACGTTTAAAATTGTTGCCATATATTTCACACATTACAATGTTTTACCTCACGGGAGCTGGAATAACGGAGGTTATTCAGAAGTTATTCAGCACTGGGAGACAAGGCTACTTCTTACAGTTCGACTTGTCTCCCCGTGGTAACAGGGAAGCCATTTTTCGAATATTTCTAATGACGACCCATCCTCTTCTCATAATCCTAGCATGAGAGCGGGACGTTTGTTTTCCATGCAAGCTCACTATAAACAAACCACTTTCCCTCCTCCAGACCTGAACTTCTGCACCCATCACCGCCCATGTGTGAACGGCGCCACCTGCATGAACACGGGCCAGGGCAGCTACACATGTACCTGTCTGCCGGGGTTCACAGGGGTCAACTGTGAGCTGGAGATGCAGGAGTGTGACAGCAATCCCTGCAGGAACGGAGGGATATGCACAGTGAGTTTGAGACAGACAGATAGATAGATGGATAGTCAGACAGATAGATAGATAGACAGATAGACAGATAGATAGATAGATAGATAGATAGATAGATAGATAGATAGATGGATAGACAGATAGATAGATAGATAGATAGATAGATAGATAGATAGATAGATAGATAGATAGATAGATGGATAGACAGATAGATAGATGGATACAGATAGATAGATGGATAGACAGATAGATAGATGGATAGACAGATAGATTTGTTTTTTTTAGTTTTTGCATGCTAGATTGATTGATTGATTGATTGATTGATTTTTTGTCAGTGTAGTATATATACTGTATATATATATATATATATATATTATTATTTTTTTTCTTAAATGTTTACACATTTTCTT
>OMKL01007649.1:3227-14873 GCA_900302295.1 Parasudis fraserbrunneri
CCTCCAAACCCCCCCCCCCCCCCATACGCCATCATTCTATTGTCCTCGCTCTGCTTCTCGTTCATCTCATACGTTGACCTGTATGTTATTTAAATTTCTTTCTCCAAATCTCACAGTTTTTGTATTTAAGAAAGCATCTTGTCTGACAAACTGCAAACACAGGGACTCCGTAGAACTGCCTCGTTAAAAATAGTAAATGGAACATTGATGGGAAAAGTTTATTTTAAACGGGCGATCGACCCTAAAAACAGAATTAACATTATTCGGTAACTATTTTCATTAACTGGACTCTCATAACACATCCGTAAGTCAGTGGTGTAGTCAAGGGTATACGCAGGCATACAGAATATACCCACCTTTTTCTCTGGCCACTTGGTGTATATCCACCTATCATCCTACTTATTATTAAAATACATAAGAAGGTGGGGTCGCAAGTAGTCACACTTACCTCAGCAGTACATCATTCAGTCATGTGTTCTGAAAGTTTTTCCACAAGCATAATCCATTAATACAGAGGTGATGAATGCATAATGAACATCTGGCTAATGTAAGTCATTACCCATTATTCTTAGCAGCGTGACTTTGCTGACTCACAATATAGTGCTGAATTTGGAGTTCTGATGTACTTCTACACATTGTACATACAAGTCCATTCATAATTATTTATATTGATGCAGTTGCCTGCTGACCAAACTTAAATTCTGCCTGGCCAAGCTTAAAACCAGATGGCCGATGGCCACTCAAGTCATAATAATTTAGGTGATTTCTGTTTTTAGGGTGGATTTTTCCTTTTTTCTTTTAGAGGGGAACACCATGCAATTTAAGAATTCTTATGTTATACATATGGTCAAGGACAGTCCAATTTGTAGTCTTAGTTTGGGCCTTAGTTCTCTGGTTTGTGACTTTGAGGGAGACTGACTGAAGCTGGTCCCAGACCATAGGAACCTGAATTCTTCAGGCAGCTAAATGTGGAGTTGTAACATCATGTTATCGTCAAATACATTTATTTTTTGCTTGGTATAATTACCTTGAGTGACGCCATATTGTATGTACTGATAGAAATGTCAATTTCTTTGTAAACATTTTTGGAAATTCTGCTAGATGAGGCTACTTGGCATTATTAAAACTGCATAATTACAACTTAATGTCAGCATACTTAATCAGTGTAAAAATGTGGTTTTATACATCTTCTTTACCATCATACTTGGCTCTGATATAAACAAATGCACGAGGAGAGATGTACCAATGGTAGCATCCCCTTTGTGACAGGAAACGATGGGTTTTTGGGTCTTCATTTTGAGAAACACTATCATTTACAATATTGCAGTCACTATATAAAGGATACAGATTTTATTGGCAATAGTCAAAATAAAATTGCTAATGTAATTATTCCAAGCTATTTAATTTGACAATTAAATTTAGCACTTAGTAGCTTTTAAATTGAATGGTGCTCCTCTTTAAGAACACAAAACCTTGACAAAATATAGTGGCCACCGTTGATTGATAAATTAAGATAAATAATAGAGTCGCCAGTAATTGAGTTGTGTTGCATTTATTATTTTTTGTATATCACTGCATTGGTGAAAACCTCGTATCTGAAAGAGAAAAACAACTCCGCTTTTTGGGAATCAAGAAAAATTGCCTTATTTTCCAATTCACAACCATCCATTATTGAATTAATTCAATGAGTTTTAATATATTTTATGTTGAGTCTACTCCTCACATCATAAGACATAAACTTTCAATTTGATTTACAAGGCTTTCACAGGACATCAGGGATATGGTGGTTCTTGTTTGTACTGCAAGGTTATAATGGTTAACTAATACTTAAACATGGGGGGAGGGGAAACGTTCTAATAAACAGAAATATAAAAATAAAACCTTAGTTCAAGGAAAAAAAACTGAAGCCAATGAAACAAAAAGCTAAACCGCTTAACTAAAATGCCTTCAGAGCTCACTGAATCATTGGCCTTTTTACCATTGTCAGTTTGACTGGTGGATAAAGATGTAGGGATGCACAAGTAATCGGCGTATTGTTCATCTCAAATTTGATTGTGGAGGTTTGCTCAATGTTATTTTAAGTGCAACATTAGTAGTGCCACCATCACTTCGGAAGTCGAGCAGGTGGAATTTTGTTAATTGAATGTTTGAAACTGAAATTGACAGAGATATAAACGGCAAACTATCAGTATTTGCATTCAGCAGGATGTTTTTCTACACAGTTGGTATCAGCCAAGATATTTTCATACTGGTGCATCCCTGCAAAGAATCTTCTGGTAGTGTATGTCCCCAGAGCAACTACCATTATTCCAGAGCAACTACCAGTATTACAACTACCATTATTAAATTTTTACATTATCTACTCTGCCCATTCCAACACAATTTAATGTCATGAGGTACTACCAACACATTCCATACAAGCATGACTGAAAAACTAAATGAAAACAAAACGAATCTAAAACTGAAGACGGATTTAATATACATATTGACAGAAAATTGTGTTTCCATGGACATAGCAGGTATTGCATTGACTTCGTATCAATAGTTGATCTGGGCCCAGTCATGGCCAGAGGTTTCTTCCCCCATTCATACTAGAGCAATGGTTAAAAGGCCAAAACGGCAAAGAATAGCCTACAAAACTACTTTTGAGACACGTGTCATTGCAGGAGACATTCATCATTCGATTGCTTCACCATTTACATACTGATCTGTCAAAACCTTTCATTTTTCATTAAAGACCTATGCGCTTTGGCATATTCGGGCTTGTTATTATTTGATTCTATTTTAGTTTCAGTTTTTGGTTAGTTGCCCCCTCTGTTTTTTAAGTTGGTTTTTTTTGTTGACTGTAATAACCTTGTTCTCCATGTTCTGGTTTCTTCTGTTCAGGGAGGAGGGACGGCATAAGATTGTGAGCTATATTGATTTGCTTTCATGACTGATTTGTCAGCATTTCCACAATAGCCTTGTTCTATCTCGAATTCTTCATGACATTTTGCCACAAAATAAAACTAGAATAGAAATATGGCATATTTATATCATTTTATGTCTCACTGTTACCCAGCCAACCAGTGAACAGTGCGGCTCTCACATGACGTAACAAGAAATAGTTCCCAGAAGTGTAATGTTCAAGTGAAAATGATCCTGTTCTGGACAAATATATCTGAATGTATTTCTAAAATCATCAGTGTCATGTTTATTTTTTGTTTGTTTTATATATATATATATATATATATATTGTGACTTTAAAGGTAGAATCTAGGCAAAAGAGCCCCGCTTGGTATTGCACTTTGTTTACATAATTTATTTTGGTGTGATATGTTGGTTAGAATTCAATAACTTATTAGGTCATACTGTGAATTTCTCCAGACCTCTTGGTAGAGCCTCATGGCAACCCCTCCCCTATCCCTATCCAACTCAACTCCAACCCACACATTTTTAGTGGTCCGAAAATATTTACAACCACCTGACATTTGGATTTAGCAACTATAAAGTCCCAGTGTTTCTCTCCTATCAGACTGTCCCACCTGTTCCATGAATTTGATTACATACGATACCATAATCCTTTTTTGTAATACACAATTGTAATACTGCATGACATTTTGTGGAAATGGACAGAATGGACAATACCACTTGAGAATGAAGTGGGTCCAAAAACTCAAATTGTGTATGGTTCCTACTGTGACGGAAAACCTGGAAAAGTTATGGAAAATGATAAATGACATGGAAATTTGTTGATAATTTAGTTTTCATCCATAATGAAAGTCAAGCTCGGCTGCCGGTAGATCCTTAAAGGAATAATTTGTCCTTTAAGTCCCAAATGATTGTTGTAGCTGGCCAGAATAAAGCCCGAGACATTCAAATAAACGATTAAAAAATGAAATGTATAAATTGAACATAGACATTGAAATTGTCTATAATGGAAAATAAATGGAATTTGATAGGCAAAGAAAACATGCAGGAACCCTGTATTGGATTGGATCCCTACTTTACTTTCCATCCACACTCCCAACACCGTTTATGAGGTTCAAAAGCCTCCGAAAGTCTTGGGCAATATCAAACCACTTTGATGTTGAAGGGTGGATGTTGGAAGGTTGAAAACATTCAAGACCAAAAAAACAAAAAAAACGAGGCTTTGCAAAACTCAAGATGATGCGGAACATGGTGTTCAAACTGAGCTTGTAGCTGACAGATGAGAAAATCAGATCCACCTGAGGCAAGGACTCCCCTCTGCCTGAGACAAGTGGAGCACTGTGGGATGTGGTTGAAATGTCTCGAGTATATTTCTTTGCCTGTGTTTCTCATCCTCGGGGTAATACAGAGGATGTGTTTTTGGCAGTCCATTTATTATTCAGAGTGTAGGAAGGCGGCTGAGAGGGAGACAAAGTAGGTTTGACACAGGACCAGGGTTGGGATCACTTTCAATTAAATTAAAAATGGAAACAAATTGTGTTCTTGCTGAGGATGGATTAGTTCATTTTTTTCTCATTTTCTTGTGAGTGGGTTTGATAATACAACCTTGGCATGCCAAAAGCTTTTCAATATTTGAATTGAAATGAATGTATTTAATTAAAAGTGTGTTGAGCCCAACCCTGCACAGGAGAGAAGGTTCTGGTGGAACCTGATCCCAGGCCAGCAGACGGAGGCTTCATGTGGTTCCAGATGCAGGGTTCTTTGACAGAACACACCATCTTGGCATGATGAGAGTGTTACAATACAACCTGGCGGCCCTCTTCTGCAAGTACAGGAAGTGGACTCCATGTCTGATTTTCAGAAGCACCATTATAAAAATACACCATTATTTTGCGGCTTCTCTGCATCCTTCTATCTAGGTGAGGCTCTGCTTGTCGGTGGTGGATTTTTCCACTAGGGGGAACTCTTGCATTTGCCAAGACTTGAGCATCTTGACACCATAGTCAATAAGGTCTGATGAGGATATTTATGGGCCACTGTGTTTTGCTAACAAGGAAGTACTCAATTTAATGTTACGTTAACATATAGGCCTGTCAGATCTATTACCTATGAGTCAAATAATCTAGTTTGCACAGGTAAAAGCTACCAACTTGATGGTCATTTTAATATCACTCAGTATCTTTTCGATCTACTGTATCCTTCCAGCCAGAGATAGGCAAAAATATATTAAAATGTCAAATCTATCAGCAAATGTATCAAAATAAATGACAAACGATTTTTTGTATTAAATTATACTTTAAATTTAATTAAATACGTATTTTGGAGAAGAAAAAAACAGATGGAAACATCTTGGAAACTCATTACTATGCATTCATAAACAAAATCCTACCAATGTCTCATGCAAAGTAAAAAACAACAATGTGATCAACTAAAGAGAAAAGGTAGAATATGAGACCTGGGGGCCTCATCCATAAAACTCCGTCCTAGATGTTTGCATATTAAAGAATGCTTCTTTCACATAACGATATACCACCTAGTACGCAGGTACCATTTATAAAGTCAGGAAGTACTAAATCAACATGATCCCACATATGTGCAATCACAGGACACCTCCAGAACATAATGTAGGAATGTTCCTGTGGAGTTAGTGCTGCAGATATGACAGCACAAGGTAGCTTGTACTTTAATTTAATTTATTCTGTAAGGTGTGGCATGAGCCCTATGGATAACTTTAAAGTGAACGAGATGTTGTGCTGAGATTGGACCAAATTACAGTATTTCCCAATTGGGCGTCAAGTTGAAAGTTTCAAACTCTCGATTCCAAGTGAAAATGCAACAGCAACAGAGCCTGCCGGATGAGTTCGATCCAATCTGACATAGGATGTGAAGGGAGAGGGGAGGCCTATGGATCTAAGCCTGATCTTAGTTGTAGACTAGAAAAGTGCACTCAGTAGAGCGCAAATCTCCACCAGGCAGCAGTCAGAGTAGCTAACGTTATGTTGATAATGAATTGCATCTGATAAGACTTTTACTTGAAGACTATTCATTTAAAAATTCCTGAGCAGAAGTCCAAACGATACTGCTGCTCGCTAGCCGTTCGGGTGGGAAAGACTCTTTTTCTCAAGATCGCCGGCTGACTCATCTAAATTGTCCCCTTAGCTTACACAATGTTGTTGTAACCAAGAGAAAAAATAATGGTTTTCGTGCATAGATCGCTTTTATCAACTTCTAATATGAGCTTCACGCATAGAACTAGGTTTCATGTGAGCATTTCTCGGGTGATAAGATGACAGTGGCCTAATAGCCAATAGCGAATGTTATCAAAACAAAATAATTATAAAAGTACAAATATGATATTAAAAAAAAAGATTGATTAAATATGGTCATTTACTTTACCCCTAACAAAATGTAGCCCTATTGCTGCAACAAGTGTCCTCCTTCCCCATTGAAATTGTATCCAGTTAACTGGTGTTAGATGGAAACAAGAACAGACTCTGCACCCAGGTCAACTGTATGTAATATTTGTATGAATGTCTTATTTTGACCATATCACTAGCGCATAAAATGATCATAATACAGGAAGGAATGATTTCACTTTATAAAAAGAGGCATTCTTGAGTCAATGACAAAGTATTTCTTTGGAGAGTTATAGACACCAGACCGGGGATGGCCAGAACTATTCAGACATTTGAATATTCGTTCGTTGGGTTGAAGTTCAGGTACCATACAAGGCATGATTTGTATTTGATTGAATTCTTTCCTTGTTAATATTAACATTGGTCTCAATGTTTTCCACCTCAAATTAAATAACCACCATCATATTTATGTTGTGCATGTCTAATCAAATTAGGTTGAAAAGTGATGTCCGGGCCAAATAGTGTTCACAGACCGAACCACAACTACAGGAAGAATCTTTTTTCTCCCTCAAAACTTCAATGCAGTGTTACTCAAATAGTGACCATGAAGGCAGTTCTGTTAGGCCTTCTATTATACCTGGTGTAATCACTAGTAGATAAGAAAACCATGAACTGGTCATGGCTCACAGAGGGGCAGGGATAAAATCTACATGGAGCCTGTTTTCTCGGCACACCGGATATGGACTCTATAGAAATATACTGGGAGATTCACTCGCAGCGACTCCAGAGTACATGAAAAAAAATTCTGCTCCAGAACCCCCCCCCATCAAAGGTTCTAGGAAGAACCCTTCAAGGAGGCTTGTAGGTAAAACCTGCTGTTAAGGGTTCTACCTAGAATCTAAAAAGGGTTTCCCCATGGAGACAAGCTGAACAACCCTTAATGGTTCAATCCAGCACCTTTACCTCTAAGCATGTACAAGGCCTACTGTAGGTACAATATCAGGACCCATTGGCTGTCGATTGTAGCGACTGTCCACCTTTTTCATGTCCAGGACCCCCAGATGGATACACATTAGGCCGTGGACCCCCATTTTATGAGACTTTGTCTCAGGGACCCCCGTCTGAGAAGATTTTTGTCGTTAGATATGATCAAGTCCAGAATTGGATTACTACAACTTGTCTACTGTAGCTGAGGAGACAGATACAGATTGTCTTTTGTGCAGAACTTGTCACCAGAGCACCTTTTTCACATTCTTCCCCTGGAGAGAGAGAGCTTCTCTGTACTTACCTGAAGTCTGAGTTGCATGTGTGCTTTCACTAATTGGTCGAACCTCTCGCGGTCCAATATGTGGTAACATGACACCTTTAGCTTCAGCATACACAGAAAGCTGAGTAGGTACTGACATGTCTTGAAAGAATATAAGCTGGCTTGTAATTCCTGGTAAATATCAATGGGTGCTTGTTGCCAATTTGCATATTCATAGATCCTTGTATTCTCAATGAGGGTAAAGGTGTATATGATATGCTGCAAAGGCATTTTCCATAGTTTAATGAACAATTTGGTGGAACAACCATATTTATACAAATTGTTATTCAAAATAGAATTTTTTAAGGGTTTAAAATACATCTAGGGGGGATCTTTAAAAAAAAAAAAAAAAAAAAGTATCAACCCATCACAGAACTCTTCAAATGTTCTTCCAGCTTTTGATTTGAGCACAGCGACTGGTATGAAAGGCTCATCCTTGACAGCACCCCAACACACACTCATCCGCTTGGCAGTGTACCCGATGAACACACACGTGACGAGTGCCACTTCAGCTGCTCATAAAAAGAGTCTCACACGCACGCACACACACACACACACACGCACACACACGCGGTGATTTTCATCCTACTTTGAAGAGAGATGCTGCACTGCTCCTCTGCTGTACGAGTGGAGAGGTGAGTGTGACTCACAGAAGGCTTCTTCTCATCTGCGCGGCTCCTTCGGCATACTGATTCAACCAGGAGTTTGTTTGTTTACCGTACGTTTGCCTCATGCAGAGGACACGCCGATCAAAAGAAAACGACGGCTGCATTGTTTGGCTTGGAGAAATCGGATATGAGGCCGGGCTGTTTCTGCATTTCATTTCTGTAGGTTGTGATTTGACAGACCTTGTGATAAAAAAAATATATTATAATCATCATCATCATCATCATCATCATCATCATCATCATTATGATGATAACAATAACGATAATAATAATAATAACAGTTCTAAAAAAAAAAACTCAAATAAACTGAAGTATCAGGTTTCAATAAATAATGCACACTGGTTGATTTTGTCATTCTATGTGTCTTTAACATGCAGAGAACCACTTCGAATGAGCTCGCACACATTTGGGCCAGACGTAAGAATGATTTGACCTGTAACCAAGTGAGCTCAAATTTGACAAATGCCGACTCGTGTGGGAGAATGAGCTCAACATACACGTTAAGATCCGACTGGAACGCTAATGAGGGCTATTGTTGCTGCACCAGTGATGATACAGCACGGTACACAAAAACCTACCCTAGTCCTCGTCTCCTGATCTCACTGAGTCATGCTCCTGTGGCACCAGCTCTCCTCGCTGTCCCGGTTTCATTCCGTCAAATTATTTAATGAGCTCAAAACTGGAGCAGCAAGGTGACCTTCAGCAACTAGTTTAGGGAGGAGGAGAAACGTCTATGAGGGGACAGGGGAGGCAGAGAATGAACGAGAAAGAAAAAAAACCCACACACAACGGAAATAGGCTGGTCGTCCTTGGGAGATGGCACAAGATTATAAATATCTTTTTAGTAGGTCACATGGAGTGGAGAGCAGCAGCCCATCCAGTGCTAGGTGGTGGCTGTGTTGGCTGAAGACTTGCAACTTTTATCTTCATTGCTGGTCATATACAGCAAATATGAGGAGTCGAAAGTGCAGGGAGTTAAGAGCCCCAACCCACGGTTCTTATATTTGCCACCTAAAAGGTCTTAACATAGATTCACATTACTTGTTCGTGGAAAACATTTTTTTTTACATGTGTTTAACTTAAAGGGGACATATTATGTATCTTTTCAATGACTTCCTTGAATCTGTGGAACATGTTAATTTTTTGTGTGTGCAAAATAACTAGTCTAAATCTAATTTTCATTATTTCTTTTCCAGCACCTCTTTCTTCCCTTGTATTGAATACACTGTTTTTGGTGGGTATAGCACACTCCAAATTTTTTATAAATTATTTTCCTTTTTAAATAAATAAAACATTTACAAACTGGGCAGTACATTAGGTAAGCTGTGTTCCTGACTCCAAAAAGCACAGCTAATTGATTCATCAAAGCTAATTCATCAACAGCTTGTTTAGGCTTCAAACCCTGGCCAAACAGCAAGGAGTACCTATGTCATTTTTCCCCAGGACCTAAATAACATTTCAAACTGCCAAATCCATACAAATACTACCTAAAACTCATTTTCAATAATATGTCCCCAACATTACAAACATAAAACAACTTTACAGCCTAAAAATGCATGGACGTTTCATGTTAAACTCACATAGGCTAATCTCCAATCTCCCTCAAAAACTCTGACAATCATCTTCAGAGTGAAAACATGTCTTCATGCCAGCGAATCAAAATAGGAAGCCAGAGGTGAGGTCACAGTGTTTGAACAGGAAGTCTCATACTGTAATTATGACTTGGGGCTTTAAATGACAATACCGCTGTTTGACATGTGGGTCCCAACAAGTCATTCTTGCCTTGATACAAAAATTAAGCCTCAAAATATTTTTCATATTCTTTGACCATTACTGAAATATGGTTGCTATTTTTGCTGATTCACCTCTGCCATTTGCCCCCAGTGCATCATGAATATGTATCTTAAAGCCCCAATCTGTGATTTGTGACCATATCTATTCACATATTTTCTTGAGGAATTTGATCTGTAGATGGAAAATACTCGATTTGGATCTTTCTTAACCCATTGTAAAACAGAATCTAGATCTGTTTTACTTCAGTGTTAACAAATATTACGAATGAAAACAAACCTTTTACAGCCACAAAATACAGCAGCAACAATTAAAAACTTTACTTGTTGTCTCGTGCTAGTCCTTGAATCAGGAGCTCAGTCGGTCAAATAGAGAATGAAAACTCGTCTCCATTCTTATTTCTTATGTTCTGGTGGTGGGGCTACCCATTTGTTTACATTCTGATTGGACCTTTAGACGAAGAGGCTAGATATTGGAAGAGGGAACTCTGGAAAATGAATAGGAGGCGATTACCTCACTGAAAACTCAACGCCACGTCATTCACATCATTAACAAAACTGACATGTGCAATAGCAATCAGCTGCTTACATATCTGGAATGTCAATTTCAGTATTGTAAATCAAATATTTTCTCAATTTGATATCAAAACTAGTCAAATCGTTAGCCTAGCTTACCCTCGTTATCTGTAAATCATCAAAAAACGTCATCAGTATGCACCCAAAATATAACAAAAAATCCCTTTTAAATCCCTTTGAAAATAGATTAGCTGAATGACGTTCCGAGTTTAAAATGTCAATACGTTTCTAAGGCGCTAAACATGGCACATCTGTGGTTCAATCAAATAAGCCTCCTCTACTTTTACTGGTATACGAAATTGTACATCTCACTCCATTCATTTGAGTCCCCAGTCTGCTTATCTTCCCAGAGCTGGTGACGGAAGTAGCCAGGGGGAGAAACGTCTCGGTTCCTCTGTGTCTCCGCTTTAAACACCGCATAAACCAATGAACGTCACCACATTTGACATCATCACCATTTGTCTTCTACCAGCAAGTCAGTTAGAGGAGACAACGAGGCAAGGAAAGGGGGGTGAGGGGTGGAGAGGAGAAGGTAGTGGGGGAACGAGGAATTATTTTTATTCCCAGTTTCTGTCTCTTTGTTTTTGTCAAAGGTTTGAACGAGAACTTGGCAAAGGAGGGGGTGTGGCTTCAGCAAGGGGAGCAGTATGGAGATCTCTCCATAACCTGGGACTAGAGCCCCGTGGTTTAACCTTAAAGCTGGGATTATCATGTGCACACACACACACACACACACACACACACACAGCCGTGTTTTCATTCCTTGTGGGCACATTCCATTGATTCTCTAAAACCTCTAACCTTAACCATAACCACTACATCCCTTACCCTTACCTTAAAAGGGCAGCACCACCCAAATTAACCATAACCACTACATCCCTTACCCTTACCTTAAAAGGGCAACACCACCCAAATTAACCATAACCACTACATCCCTGACCCTTACCTTAAAGGGCAACACCACCCAAATTAAGTATTCCAATATTTCCATGGCCTAAGACAGTTCAATCAATATTTGTGAACATGAGCTACTATCTCTC
>OMKL01007693.1:10596-20983 GCA_900302295.1 Parasudis fraserbrunneri
CAAGTAAACACCATTTAAACATGAGTACAAGGACAGGAGAACATCACTCGGAAAATAACAACTCAATTCAAGAGGTCAGTGAAAGGTTCACCTCCATATCCTATAATAATGTACAGTACTAGATTGAAACAGCAGCTATTAATCACACTGAAAGAATGGTCACTAGAATTGGCACATGTGCCTTTGGGATTGAGCATGTAGCCTACATGAAACATGCACCTATAACATGCTCCCATGACCAATGGCTTTGGGAGAGGAGCAACACCTGAGCTCCAAGGTATGAAAAGGACATACTGTATTACTCAGGCCATCTTATTATCCTGCACGAGCCTCTAGGAGGCACAAAGGGACAATCATGCCCCTGTTGGAGCACATCACCCCAACCCTCATCCATCTTCACTGGCTCCCAGTCAAGTCCCACATCTCTTACAAAATCCTCCTTCTCACCTACTAAAAAACCCCCATGCCTTTGCCCCCCAGTACCTATTGGACCTCCTCCACCCCTATACTCCATCTCGGTCCTCAGACACGGGTCTGCTCTCCACCCCCTTGTGGCAGCCCCCACCCTCTGGAACTCTCTCCCAGCTGAGATTTGCAACGACGCATCTTTGGTCACAAAAAAAACACTTTCAAATACTTAAAAAATCACCTGTTTGCCAAGGCCTATGGCCTCTAGTTAACTCTGTCATCCCTGGCAATCATTGCTATTTTCATTTTCAGTTCTTGTTGTATTTTATTTCTTTTCTTGTTGTTGTTGTTGCCTGCCCTACTGTGAAAAGCGTCCTTGGGTCTCTTGAAATGCACTATAAATCTAAGCTATTATTATTATTATTATTATTATTATTATTATTATTATTATTATCATTATTATTATTATCAGGAAAAATGGATGCAACACTTCTGATACAACACTAGTATATCTCTACTGCCTGGCTGTCGACCTGCAAACAACCCTCTTTCTCCTCTTTCACCTGTCCCTCTGTATAGCTATGACACCCACCACCACCACCATCACCACCACCACCATCACCACCACCAAAGACAACCAATTACAGCCAAGGCCCCAAAGCAATGCTTCCATGTCTCAAATAACTATCACAACAACGGTGGGAGGAAAGGGGAGAAGAGATGACGATATTCTTGTTTTATTTCAAGGAAAAGCTTTTGCTATATAGATGTATAGCCCTTGGGGCCTTTCAATGTACTAACCATAATATGCCATCGCAGAGGGCAATAATAAGTAATCACCCAACTCCACCGGCAGTAATTGGGAGGATGAGGCAAAGGAGGAAGGAGAGTGGAGACTAATGATAAATGAGCAATTGCACAAACATCTGCTATCTCCCCGTTTGTTTTCCTGGCATTGCCAAAGACCCCCGGAGGCTATTCCTGTCCCTCGCCCACTCATACTGTACCACACCCACAACGTCCACCCTCAGCTCCCCCAGCTGTTCACTACGGAGCACAGCTCTCTGAAACAGAAGTAATCACACAAGGGGTGTAACAGTTCAATCACCATCACGTTCGGATTCTTTAGGTAAAGATTCTTCGGGCAAAGGCTCTTTAGGGCAAAGATTCAATATTACATTTTGACCGCAATTTGATATAATTGCTTTTGATACAAAGTCATGTTTTACTTTTATTTATCTACAAAACACATACCATAATATTGTATGTTGTTGCATACCTTGGGGTCAACTGCGGTTACACAAACAACTTCACTCCAGCATTACTACATGTAGCCTAATGTACTGTATATGCAATTGTACCATAATGATTTTTAAGCATAGGTTTTTAAGTGTAAACTTATGTTAAGTGTAAACTGCAACAAAATGAAACTACCAAAACCAAAAAGCATAGGAGGAAAGCAGAAATACAAACTAATCACACTCTAGCCTACATCTCACACTTTACAATCACACTCTAGCCTACATCTAATCCCAGGAGAAAAAGGATTCCTTACAAAGATTTGACCGCACTGGTCATCCCTTATCTAACCTTCTAATGGGAAGTTCTTAAACAAGTCTCTGGCTGCCCTGTCACGCGCCACCTGGTTGTCTGGCTCTCATTTTGGGACAGTGATCTCCGCAATAGGAGCAGACACAGACTATGCCAAGTACAAAAGGTGTCTCTCAAGCTTTAGAGTAGTGCACAGAGGCACTGGTGGGAGGCAATGTGTGTATACAGGCCATTGGGTTTCATGAGTATTATAAATCTCTAGAACAAGAGCAATCCATCCTATGAATAGACTATGAAACATAACAGAGGACACGGGGTTTGGCATGATATTCCTGTATCTCTTTCTCTTCCACCGTATCTCACAAACATAATATGCCCAGGGGTGGTTTTAAGTGCTTTTACTTAAGTGCCGTGCTTACGTACAGTTTTGCAGTACTGGCACTTAACTTGAATATTTCCATTTTTACACTACTACATTTTGAGGCAAATCCAAAATTTTTACCTCCACTTCCACGTTATCTGAAACTATATACAAGTGATGTAAACATCACTTGTATATAGTGATGTAAACATGACATTTTTTTATTCACTCTCTCCTGTTAGTTAGTCTGCTAAATGACTAAACTGTAAACTGTTAGTTGATTTATCACCTGTTTAGTTGATTAAACAAGGAAAAAGCCAATGTAAAAAGGCTACTTGAAAGTATAAGTTGAGACAACTTATGATTTAAGTTGAGACAACCTTTTTTTTATAGTGTAGTCTGTCTAGGTTATAAAAATAAATAAATTAATAATAATAAAAAAAAAAAAGTGCGCGACAAGTACACTGACCTAAACCTCAGATACATCCAGTTATAGCATATACTGGAACATAGCAAGTAGGGCTGGGTGATATGCCCAAAATATCATATCACAATATTTGTATGAGTTTTAACGGTATAACGGTGTATCGGTATAACAGTATAATGGTATAATGGTATTTTACAGTATCGTTTTCCAGTACAAATTACAATGTGATATGATGTCTTTATCTTGTAATACAATTGTCATGGTCCTATTTCATAAAAAATTGTCTATTTTATTTTACTTTTTAATACTCCTACAAGGATCTTTTTTTGATTCACTTAAAAATATACAGTATGTATTTTTTATGATATGTATATATCGTGGACGATGGTACTGTATAGTAAAAATCCATACCTTTGCATGGATCCATGACAGTATACATTCATATTCAACCTTCCAGCCCTAATAAGAAGTACAGATTTGTTTTACAACCCTTACAATGGGCGTATCACTCACAATCTGAAATCAGTTCCATGACGACCAAGGGAAATTACACCGTCGGGGTAAAACTATGGGTGACACAAAGTCATGTCATCCAGGTTGCTTCTGAGCTGATTTAATTGACAGAACGGTGTACCACAGAAGACCCAGGTGGGGTCTGAAGGTAACCTAGAGTTATAAGAAGAGGATAGGTCAATGTCATCATGGCAAAAATGGCTTCCCCGTTACCGCTGGGAGACAAATCGCATAGTAAGAATTATCATTGTCTCCCAGTGCTGAATAACTTCCATGAGAACATTGGGGTTGTGACCCATCCTCTTATTATTATTCTGGGAGGTAACCCTAACACTGCTTGGCAAAGCCGCCCCTAGCCTTTTGGAGGCCCTAGGCAAAAAAAACATTTGGGGGCTCTTCCATCTTACCTTAAATCAGATCTCCGCACCAGAGGGGTACAGCCATTTCGACATTTTGCCATTCGGTTGAAATATGTTTCAAATGATGATTGATGTTTGGGGCCCTCTGATTGGTTGGTTGAAATTATGATTGACATGATGATTGGCATTTTGAGGGGCCCTCTGATTGGCTGACTGACCTCCCTACAACCAATGAAATAACTAAGAGGGCCTTGATTATTGAGTTGAATTGAAATACTTTATTATCCCGTGGGGAAATTCGGTAAATTAAATAATTGAATAATTCCACTACAAATTCGACATTCATACTAAGATTTCTTTTCTTTTTCTTTTTCTTTTTTTAAACATTCCGATTTATACACGTGGGCACTATTAATAACTGCCCTAAGTGCAGTGCCTGATCCGCGTAGTGGGCAGGATGACCCGTGCACAGCCAGATCGATGTGTCAGTGCCCATGACTCAACACAACACACACCCTCCCATAGGAGAGCAGCGAAATGGGGAGCTCCTGACCTGCCACCTGCCTCCAACACTGTAGGTTGTAAACACAACCCCAGGGTAATTTATTTATAAGGTATTTTAATTGAGAGATTTGAATAATACCAATTGTGCGTGTCTGCGTGGGCTTTTTTGCAAGGTCCTTTGTAAGGACACACATTTTTGACATGTTGGGTAATATAAAATAAATTTTAGAATGTATGTATTCATCTGTTCAATATAAGCTCCTCTTAGAAGCTTGTTAGTTTTTTTATTTGTCATTTTCAAATAATAATCAGATATTAAATTTTTCTTTATTTCTTTATTTTGTTTAATTAGGAATTTTTCAAGGTACCCCATTTTCATATCAGGGGACCCCACACCGGGTCCCAACCTCTTGGCTGGGAAAGCCTGTTTTAGACTGTACCGGTATGTCATGCTTGTTCCAGTGTTTTAAGTTTTGTGCTCTTCTGTCTGAAGTCTATGTGGACTTACCTGAAAAACTCCATGAAGGAGAATCCGTAGCCGTGTTGTTCGGCAATCCCTGCACATACAACATTGGCCGATGCACCTATCAATGTGCCATTTCCTTAACAGAAGACAAAAACACAAAAGCTGTGTCAGTTGACATGTAGAAATAGTTTCTCGTGACACTTGTTTGACTCTTTACTGTAATATTGTTAAACTTAACTTGATTTGTGTGTTGTATATTTGGTCATTTGTGTTCACTACTATTACTATTACTTATAATAATAATAACACTAATACTAATACTAATACTACTACTACTACTACTACTACTAATAATAATAATAATAATAATAATGGTGGTGGTGATGATGATGATGATGATGATGATGATGATGATGATGATGATGATGATGATGATGATGATATATTACAAATACAATTGCTTTTAGGTAAACTTTTCATGTCCTGTTATGCTTTCTACTAATTTAATCTTTGTGAAAGTGCAATCACTCCTCTCAGTAAAAAAGAAAATGCATGGTCATCATTCTATGAATAGCAGAGATTAAAACAGTGTGATTAAACAGAGATATTAAATGCCAGCAGCATGCCACTGCTCATTTAAGAGAGTGTGATTTAGTTGATTTCCATCTGATGTAGAGGGTTTGCAATTATCAAAGACTTCATTTCTGTACTCTAGGTTAAAATGAACTAAATACATTCCAGTTTGGTTCTTGATAACATACAAATGTAGGCATATACATCATAAAAATAAAAAACAAGTTACACACATTTCCTTCCGGTCTTTAGCATGCTGCTGTCAGTATTTTCAATCTGTCTAGGTAACATCTATGGGAGCGTTAGCACGTATTGTGCCTGGTCACAGCAGCTCAATACCGTTCACATCTCAAAAGGTGTCATTGTGGGAATGGAGCTGGAGCCGTGACGGCATCATATTGCTGATCAATAAAGACCTGTCACAGCGCAGTTGATTAAACTGAAATACCATGACAACTCTCTTTTTGATGTCCTTCCCACCCAAATAGAGCCATTCTGTGCTCTAGGGCCTCGCCAGTAGGGGTGTGGTAGATTTCAGAATAAGGCAAGCGTTCAGGCCCTTGAGCAGCTTTCACACAGCACTGTCTCCCCAGGGAGGGACACAGCTGTACAAAGTGTAGACTTGGCAGTCGCCTGGAGCAAAATTATGTCTCCTCCTGGTAGAGGCCATCCATAAAGATCCACATCTTTCAAAGGAGACTGACTGCTAGACTACAGAGAGTGTCTGGTGCCTACAGGCTGCTTTAGACAATAATATATATTATAAACTGTATGATTCACGTTAAGTGCTCGGCCCTCCAAAGCAAACAAAAAAAAACATACTCTTTCTGACGCTCTCTACTTGGATGAATAAGAGGACTGACGAGCGCTGTGACTTACCCCCCAGACAGGCTCCCATAGCCAGAGCGAAGATGAGGGGTTTCACCGGCAGGTTGACATCTGCGTCACGACTCAGGTTGATGAGCACTGGGATCTGTGAGCGGCACGCAGAGATAACGAAATACAGTATGTGAGCCACAGGAGGCTACGGGACACGTGGATTTGAATATAGAGATAATTTTAAATATTTAAATGTTTAAATTTAGTTGACCCATTTTACGTCTTCACGGTAGTCCCCCCACAGTACTTTAAAAGTAGCTCGCTTAATAATAGTGATGGGATCCCCCCCCACACACACACACACTCACACACACACCCCTGCTACTATTTATGTAGTTAAAGGATTTTATTATTATTATTATTATTATTATTATTATTATTATTATTATTATTATTATTATACTGTATTCTGTCATGTGACATCTTATTTCTAGGACATTTACTTTGAGGTATGGGGCATGTGTCTTTCGGAGCTGCTGCTGGGAGGCGAGGATTGGCACAAGGTGTATCCTGCCACTACAGTTCAAATAGCTATTTTGAATGTGAGGGAGCCATTGTAAAAAAACATGAATAAATAAATAAACAAATATGTAAAATGGATGACTTATCCGTTTAAATCATTTCCACATTAACGTGCTTTGACGTTACCATACAACTAACAGGGTGATCACATCAAACTAGTATATAATGTGAGATTCAGTCCCTGGTGTATCTCTCCTCTTTGCTGGAATTTGATAAATAAGATCAATCGTGAGGTGGATGGATTGAGTCATAATTCAGTGCTTCTGCGATATGCTGTTCGCACAAATCAATACATTCAGCCTTCCACTGACATGCTGCAAGGCCCAGCTGTGAAGTGATGCGGAAAAATTTTGTAAATGTGAGCTATTGCTTCTCCAAAGGTTACAAATAATCCAAAGAATAATTAACACAAAATGTGAGTTTGTTGTTTGTGAGTTTTTTGTGGGTAAGGAAAAAAAACTTGCATTGTCGATTCAAATCCAATTTGAAGGAGCCAACTAAAACTCTACTGTGGGAGTAACTCATTTAGCTTGAAAAAAAAATCTAAGTCATTCCCCTTTTGACCTTCTTAACTAGATAGGGGAAGTCCATTCTAGACTTCTAAGGATCTCACAGAATGTTATTTCACAGTTTTTCAAGTTTAATGGGTTCTTTTAAGCAGAATAAACAGAAGAACAAAAAACTGTTTTAAAGCCCCAATCCATAATTTTTGGACCATATCAATGTGGGGTATATTCACATACATTCTTGCAGAGATTGATCTGTAGATAGAAAACACGCTATTTGGAACTCTCTTTTGGAATAAGTTATGTCTGTTTTAATCGAATGTTTATAAATATTACCAATGTAAACAAACCTATTACAGTCACAAAATACAAATACAAATACAAAATACAAAGGTCCTCTTATCAAGAACTCAGTCAGCCAACAAGAGAATGAAAACACATCTCAGTTCTTATTTCTTATTAGATATTTTGGCAGCGGAGCTACCCATTTGGTTACAGTTGGATCACTGATTGGGCCTTTAACTCTACTTCATGCTGGATAGTGATACAGCAGTTAATGCCACTTATACAGATTTAGCAGGATACAATAGCAGTCTTTAGGTTTTACCACAGTCAACAAGCCTCTCTATGCCTACAGCTGCTTTCTTTATGATGATGTTGCATTCTGTGCTCGAAGCATTGAGTTTTAATTTGCTGCCTTGTATTGACATTTAAGGTGGTACTGTAAGCTTGCTTTGTAAGCAAGATCCACTTAAGATTTAATTTTTCTGCAGAATCCAATATGAGGCTGGCTCCAATGCTCCAATGCAGGCCCATGGGCTGTATTTATCAAGCATCTCAAAGTAGGAGTGTTGATCCTAAGGAGACCAGTCATAATGAGGTGTATGCAGTGTTGGGGAAACTAAACTATTAGCTACTTCACAATGAAAATAAGTTAAACTCAATCTCAACTACTCTAAAAAATAAAATTAAAAAAAAAATTAAAAAAAAAAAAAAGGTAGCTTGTCAAACTAAAACTACTTTGAAAAAATAGTTCAACTACATCCGAACTACATTGCGGAAAATTAACACAATCTGAGTCTGGAATCTCCTGTAGTTACACAGAGGTACATCTGAACTGGCACTGAGTACACTGTGAGTATGTTTGATTTTGTGAACAGAGCAGACAAAACCTCATTTAGGCAGCCTGAGGGTGGGTTTTAAGGAGAGAACAAGGAGCAATTGTTGAGGAGGAATCAGGAAAATGCAAAGTTTCTAGGGAAATATGTAGTTTGTAATTAACTACCTAAACTACATGACGTAAATTAGTTAACTACTGAGGAAGCTACAGAGATTCATTTGAATGTAGTTAAACTACCTCCCAGCTACTGCAAAATGTAGTTAAACTAGCACCTAAACTACATGTAGTTAACTACGCCCCAATACTGGGTGTATGGTCATGTGACCTGAGCAGTCTGATCCTAGGCCAGTACGTTACTCCTATTCATACAAGTGTGATACATACGGGCCCAGGTTTGCAATACACTACACAATTGTGATCTATTTGAAAAAGGTAGCTTCTAAGAGCTTAAAATTAGCGAGTAAAACATCCAATCTGATACTTAGCGGGAAGTGGTTACAGAGTCTAGGGGGCAGCAACTGCAAACACAGCTTTTGATTTTAGCTTTGACCTAGGAACCACCAAGAGGCCCTCGACAGAGGACCTGAGAGACCTTGCAGGATTATAAGCGTACGGCAGCTCAAGTAATATAGACTGGCAATTATTCTATGATAATTAGGTGGCACGAGCCTAATACTGCTTGACAGTGGCTGGAAAACATATTTTAAATTGAACAAATCAACCAACTGTGTGCACTGAGCGGGAACAGCCTGCTTGCTCAGGCTGCTATTTATTTATACCACAATTCAAAACTTGGATTTAATTTGTAATAAAAAAGCTATAGTCTCTCTATGTTGCAAATCCATTAAATTGCAGATGTGGTAAAATGGAAAGGACTGGGTGAATGGATGGATGGATGGATGGATGGATGGATGGATGGATGGACTGTCTGTTAAAGTGAGTTCCACTGTATGATACTAAGCAAATTACTAAACCATTTAATGAATAACTGACAGATGACATGAATTCAGAGGGAAATATTTAAAAGAAAGTGATGATTTAGGTGGTCAAGCTTTCAAGACTCAGCATTTGTGCAACTTTCAAAGAGTGTAAGTTGATAAAAAGGGTACTCTTCAGTGAGTAAACAAGGTGAACACTAATTACATCTAAAAGATTGATAGTGTGTGTGTGTGTGTGTGTGTGTGTGTGTGTGTGTGTGTGTGTGTGTGTGTGTGTGTGTGCGCGTGTGTGCGTGTGTGTGTGTTGACACTGTGTTGTCAAAAAAAATGTTGACACTTGCGATAGAGTCGTGCTCTTTGAAGACTGATAGGTGGGAATATAATGCTTTGTACTCTGTTAATAACAGTAAGTAACAAAGTAATAACTTTATTACTTAACTTAATAACAAGAGTACAAAATACTGCACTTGTCCCTGTCACATTCACCCAAAATATTCATGTCACACTGTCACAGTCCTAAAAACACAAATAAAAGACGAAAAAAAGTTGATCACAAAAAAGAAAAGAAAAAAGCATGCACTTCTGTTAACCAGAATTCTAGCGCAGCAATCTGGGCCCATACTTATCAAACTTCTAAGAGTAGGAGTACTGACCTGGGACACAGACCTTTCAGGACCCATGACCGTATACACCCCACTATGACTGGTCTCAGATCAGCACTCCCGCTTTGAGATGTTTTATAAATACAGGCCCTGGTGTCTCTTACCATGGTGGCAGTGAAAGGAATGTTGTCAATGAGAGAGGATGCCAGAGCTGAGACCCACATCACCAGAATGATAGCTATGGCCAGGCGCTGGTCTTCAGGCACTGCCTGAGAGAGGAGACATTAAGAGTATCACTTCCTTTGACACTCGACAGCAGATTAGCACGTATATACACACACTGTCCCCACACACATGGTCGTTGCATGGTCACTATATAAAGTTGTGTTGAGGACCCCAGGAAGAATAGCTGTTGCAATGCTGCAGCTAATGGGGATCCTAATAAACAAAACCAAACAAAAAAACACATGGACACTACTTCAAATCAAACACACTGAATTAAGCTCATGCTTTGGCCCTGGACACCTCTGAGAGAAGGGTCATCACTCTTGTTGGCCATGATGCAAATCTGGAACTCATTATAATTCATCACCTACTGAGTTGTTTGTAAATCCAATCTTTACCTTAACGTCACCAGACATCGTATGACCTCAAATAC
>OMKL01007697.1:3522-15715 GCA_900302295.1 Parasudis fraserbrunneri
TAAACCCCTACCCCCCCCCCCCCCCCCCTCCCCCCCCCCCCTTTCCCCTCTCTCTCTCTTTCCCCCCCCCCTCCTCCCCCCCCACCCCCCCCCACCCCCCCCACTGCCCCCCCCCCCCCCCCTCTCTCTCTCTCTCTCTCTCTCTCACACACACACATACACACTCATGTTTTGTTGGCAGAAGTCATGCTTGTATTGAATTTCATTTTTGGATGCTTCTCTTTCCCTCTCTTTGTGTTGGCATGTAAAGCAAACCAGAATCACATAGTTTTTACATAGACAAATAGCTTTATGCTATTGACTGGAAATCGGTTGAGTCAGCTTGAGAGGGTGTTGACAAGCTAGTACAGTTTGTAACTGTAGAAAGTCCTCGTGTGTTTACAGGTAAACCTGCAGTATGAAATGTTTGAGACACTGCAGTATGAAATGTTTGAGACATTTGGGTCACACTGAAGTCAAGTCTACACAGACAGAAGAGAGACCGGCAGCAGAGAGAAAGACTGCAGAAATAAGACTTCCAGCGTCGGATGAGACGACACAGATAGAAGCAGCACCGTCGACACGGGAAGAGGCTGGAGGGCGACCGCAGGCTGAAGGAAGCAGCGGGTGGGGACCGACCGGCCCGGTGCCAAGAGGGAGATGACCGAATGTTAATCTGTGTGATACGGGGGCGTACCGACATGAACCGCCTGTGGGAGGAGAACAAGGCACTGCTGGAGAGAGAGGTGTGTGTCTTTGTGTCGGTAGGTGCTCAAGGAGATCAAACGCCTGTATGGAAGAGGACAGGGAACTGAGAAGAGAAACGGAAGCTGGAGAGAGGGCCCAGTGTGATCTTTGTGTTGGTGGGCGTACCGAGATCAGACGCCTGTCGGAAGAGGACAGGGAACTGAGGTGTGAGCAAAGTCAAGTGCGACACTGGACTTCCAGGCATTGCAATTTTAATGGCTGTACAAGTTCTGTCAGGAATCACTCACGTCATTTGATTAACCATTTATTATGATGAAGAATAAATGGCAATGGCAAAACAGTTATAGTCTTGGTGGTATGGTTCTACTCTTAGGGGTGCTCCCTGCTGCAAGAGCTTAAAGCATAACACCTTACACAGAGGATAAAGCATAACAGCATACTGAAACTGAACAGCAGGGAGCACTGCAAACGAATCCCCCATAGGGGATGTAACTAAGGCTTCGGGTTACACTTGTCATTTCAATGTGACTTTTGTGATCCGATGCACCAGAACAGAACACAGACCTGATGTCCACGTGTTCTACAGCATATCCTATCCTGTCTGTCATCTGATGGGCCAAACCTGAAAGCACGGCTACACAGAGAAACATCTTGCAGTACGGGAGAGGGAGGGGGGGTTCATTAGGTTATGACAATGACAACATAATAGGGCAGGCCCGACTTTTAAGGTTTCTATCATTACTTTTAATAAATACCCATTTTCAAAACACCGATACAAATCACAGACAGCAACTACAATCATCCCATCATCAGAAAGCAGTCCATCACAGATCAGTCCTCTAATCAATGTCAGTTTACTTTTGTATGGGTGCACTCTTTTTTTTTTTGCCCAATATAATAACATAATGTGTGACATTAAATATTTAATCAGCTGTGCGTGACGCGAAAAATACTATCATTATTAAAAGTTGAATGAATAAAAAAGAATAGCAATAATCATCCATCTTCAGAGCAAAATGTTGGTAGTAGCCCATGCATACTGGGAGACTCCTGGAGGATCCGTGGGGCAGAGGGCATGGTGTTAATGACGTAGCCAGTAGTCTGCCCACATTGTGTCCAAATTGCTGTCCACACACCTATGACATCCCATCAGAATGCGAGCCTGACCACCTCGGGATGTGGTCTGGATGTGGTCTGGCTCATTGAATCACAATGTGAGCGAGATCCGATCAGGGACCGTCCAGGTTTTGACATAAGGGACATTGTAGGAATTATGTGTGCAGAGGTGAAGATCCCTGCATTTCACAAGAGGACGCTGTCAGCTCGATGCCAAAGATGTGGAAGACACGTGACAGACAGCTCACCGGAGGGTCCATGCGGAGAGGGTGACTGGCAGTATAGGCAATTAGTACACTATATTAAGTGGGACAATACCTCAGTCAGTATGGTGCTTCCATGCCACGGTGAGGAGATGACATTCTTTGACAAGATTGTCTCTGTGCGTTGTGTCCTGACCAACATGTGTCCCAGTGTGGCGAATACAACCAGGATGCAACAGCGAATAAGAAAAGATTCACTGCTGTGCCCTGACAAACACTGTCTCAGTGTAACCGTAATCAAGTTGAATGCCTTGTCTCCACAGGCCAGGGTTTAGCCGTGCTGTGGCCTGTCTGGCACATAGTGAGCATCTCCATTGTCTTTAGAACCTGGCCAAACCCGGCTAGAACCTGGCTGAGACAGCCGCCTTTCACAACCTGGCCAAATAAATAAGCAGTTTACAGTATCATTATTTCACACAATGGTGTTACATCATATAAATACAGAAAACAGTCTCCAACACTGATTTAAATGAATATATGTGCCTTTGTCAACCCTTTCACCTTGCTATAGTCAATGACCCCTATTTCTAACATGTAACGCACCTGTTCCTGCACCACAAGTCTTTTATGCGAGGGAAACCGGTACGGGTGCTGCTTTATCGGGTCGCCACTGTCCGATCAACAACATGTACTGCCCTGGTTCTCCTCCCTGGGTCATCCCGAAACAAGTCAGGGTACAAGTCAACTAGTCTGAGCACATCCTCCCGTTGGGACTTGGTGAGGTGGGATAGGTGCCCTCCAAAGACTGCTCTGGCTTGGTTACACAGCCTAGCGCTTATAAACACCCATATTCCTCCTCCTCCTCCTCCGTGTCCTCCGGCACTGCGCAACAGACCACGGCCTCAGACTCATGCCCCTCATAGGCCTTCAAGGCGATGATGTGGCACAGCCGTGTTTTAGACCGCCTATCAGGAGTGTCCACCTCATAGTTAAGATCCCCCTCCCTACGCAAAAAACTCTGTATGGGCCGGCGAACAGAGGTTCTAGCGGCCGCCGGGACCCTGCCATTAGGACCAACACTAGGTCACCTGGATCAAAAGCATGGTGTATGGCTTTCTGGGCACACCGGGCCTTCATCTGAGCCCTTCGCTCCCTGCAAGTTCTATACCCGCTAGTTCACACGCTGACTACAACTAAGCCTGGAAAGAGGAAACATACTGCAGGACATCCCCAGGAGACGTGGGCTGCACCACACGCTCCTTGAACAACTGAAGGAGACCCCTGATCTTGTGACCGAAAATGGGCTAAAGCCAAGAGATTCAGTCAGAGCGTCTCAAACTGCAAACATAGGGAATGGAATAGCCTCGTCCCACTCCTTGGGGTGGGCCTCCACATAGGTGTGAATTATGCCTTTTTAGCATGCCATGAAAATGCTCTATCGCCCCCTGCGACTGTGGATGGTAAGCAAAGGAATGCTTCTGGGAAATCTGCAGTTCAGACATAACCTGGTGATAAAGGTTAGACATAAAATTAGAACCCCTGTCGGACTGGATCGAGTGAGGCAGACCGGCCCAAACGAAGAACTTAGTTAACTGCTCCACTATGACCTTTGCTTTAATCCTACGAAGCGGAATAGCCTCTGGGTACCTGGTAGCCGTATCCAGGATGGTCAGCGGGCATTCGTTTCCTTCCTTTGTCCTGGGCAAAGGACCAATGCAGTCGATCATAAGGTGGGAAAATGATTCACTTTCCACTGGCAATGGTTTCAATGGAGCTACTGGTCCAGACTTTCCCACCACTTGGCAGGCACGACACGTTCTACAGAATCTCTTCACGTCTCTGCGCAGACGAGGCCAATAAAAATACCTCTCAACCCTCTCAAGAGTTTTCCTAAACCCCATATAACCACCAAATGGGGACTTGTGGTCCAAGTAGAGCACTTCTCCGTGATAGCCCTTGGGCAACACTACCTGCTTGTAGCTGGCCCACTTTCCAGTGGCAGGTTGTTTTCGGAAGAGAATCTCATCCCTAACAAAATATCCAGTGGGGACCTCCCTGCTCTTTAATCGGGGACTGACGATTGAGGGAAATGGCATCCGGTTCTACCGGAGCCATCTCCGCAACCCTATCTTCAGAACCCACGACCTGGTCTTGCCCAGCCACTGGCTCATCAGGCCCTGCCCCTGACTCCACAGCAGCTCCCTGCCCCTCAACACCTTCAGAAAGGTCCATAGGTGCTTCTTCTGATACCGCCGAAGGTACCGGGACATCAACTGCGACAACCTCCTGGGGCCACTTCTCTGGCCCGAGCCTGGGCGCGGGTGACCACACATGCTGTGAAAACCTCAGGATACTCTGCCACCAACTCTTCTGTCTCAGCTGGATCCACTGGGTGTTCACACATCCTTGAATATACCCACAGTACCTCCGGGGCCACCTTTGTCCCAGCCAATTATTATTTCCAAGGATTAGACTGATACCCCCTAGTGGTAGATTGTTTGCCACTGCAATCTCCACACACCCTGTGACTAACTCAGAGTATAGAAAGAGTCGGTGTACAGGCATACTGTCACAGCCTCCACCGAAGCCCCTCACTAACCTCCACTCGCCTGTAAGGGTAGAGCTAGGCCATACCGCCTTAGTATGGTAACGGGTACCTGTGCCGACTCAGCACAAATCCTTTGTAACCCTTGAGGTAAGTTGGAACCCCTTTGTCTGATGATATGAGACCCACTAACTTAAACGGGCCCCCCTTCCCTCGCGCACTGGGACAGTTGGTCTTCTTATGGCCTAACTGGTGGCTTCGGAAACAGCAAAGCTCTGACAGAGCCATGGGGTCACGGCCTGATGAATAGGTAGCTCCATTAGTGTTGGCTGGAGGTCTATCCTGATCCAGTGGAGTGGTTCTTCTCCGTCCCCTGGGGGCGCCATGCCCCATTTCCCATGGATTGCTTGGGCTGAGAATCCCCACCTCGCTTCTCCTCAAAAGGCCACCGTTTCCCACTCACTCTGCCTAGCATGCCACCGTGAGCCACTTCATAATTGTCTGACAGCTCGGCTGCCTGACAGGGATCCGTGACGTTATACCTCCACCCCAGTAGGGACACTATCTACGAACTGTTCCAGCAGCAACAAGTTCCACAGCCCATTAAGGTCAAAAGCCTCCCTGGCCTCAGTCCACCGCTTAAGAGCCATGTCCTGCTTCCGCCAAAGGTCCAAGTATGACTCACCAGGCTGCCTTCTCAACTCCCGAAATGCTCGCCTATACGCCTCCGGAACTCTGCGATAGGCCTCCAACACAGCTTTTCAAAGACCATTGTACTCTAAGTCTAGGCGACAGTCCAATGCTGCAACTGCTCGTTGGGCCTTGCCAGTTAACACACTCCAGACAATGACCAGAAGTGGCCATTTTTCTTTTGGCCAGTCACTCTCCTTAGCCATCATTTAAAACATCAAAAGAAAGAAAAAAACATCTACTGAGTTTTCATTAAAGGATGGCATAAAATTGTGTGCCTGGCAAAGCCAACCTCTGACCTACACTCTGCTTGTGCCATTTGCTCTAGCTCCAACCTGGCCAACATCTCCTCTTTCGCTGCTGCCAACTTGGCCAGCCTCTCCTCATGAGCCGACTGCTTTTCTTCCCTTTCTTTTTCCCTGGTGTATTTTTCCATGTCTTGTCTCTCTTTTCTTTTCATTTCTTCCTGTTTTTCCCCACCTAGCTGCCAAACGGAGAATCTCAATCAACGGGGCCACTACCGCTGGCTCTCTCATCTCCTGTATCAACTCGACATCCTTCACTTTTGCTTGGCTAATGAGCTGATCCTTAGTTAAACTCTCAAACTGTTCTCAGGTCGTCCCCCTCACACCAGCGGAAACATCAACCTGACTCGCAGCCATTTTCACACATTACCTGGATTCATATAACCGCAGTTACACTCCCAATTATTAATAGGACGCTCACTAGCGACACAGCGCTACCCCACACAGCGCCTAACCTGATTGGTGAGTGCTCATCAGGCGTCTGCCTAGCTCACCAGCACTGCCTGTCACTGTTACGCCCACACAAGCGCACACACACACACACACACACAGGCCTTCACTTGCCTGCTCGCTCAAACCGGGGCCAGACAGGAAAACCAGTTTCACACTAAACCACCGAAGAACGCGCCAACGCCGCATATATGTACGTCACCAATGGAAAAACCAAGCACTCAAGCTTTAACGAGAGCACACACACAGAGGTTACCGCAACACCCTGTCCTCTACTCTCATCAAAGCTGCTTAGCTTTCAACTTAACAGCCAATGCGCATGTCCCGCAATCGACGCCCGCTTTGCTTAGTCTCTAGCCAGGCTAGCAAGCGTGACATCGGACAGGGCTACCGTGAACGACATACACCACCAGCACACCCCACCACGCTTCATGAAATAGACCTATCCCAGCTTAGCGGAACCTGCCTAGCTGGTCTATTAGCCTAGCGTGCAAACAGCTGCCCTTTTTTACGCCAAAGTAGTCTGTTTTCATGAATGTACTTAGTCACAGTGGCTTGTCTGCGTTCAAGCACAAGCCCCGCTATCTACAAGCCACTCTCACAGGCCCGTGCTTGCCTACCGAGCCAAATATGACTCTCTGACTTTCTCACGTGTAAACAGAGGACTTTGGAACATTCGACTATAGGCTAACTCTGTTTTATTTCAGTGTGGCTCACCTCCATGCAGCTCTTTCTCTCTGTTCTTCTCCTTCCGCGTGTCCTTGCTCATGCCTCAGGCCGCTCACGCCTAAAAAAAAAAAAAGAAATCTCCAGTTTTGGATTCTCTCCTTCCCCGGAGACCGAGGCTGATTTACCGGAGTCTCTGGGCCAATCCCAGAGGTCTGGCAGTCCGTTACCTGTTAAACACTCCACTTTCGGCATCAACCTTTCAGCTTTTTAAGCACTCATTTTGTTATATTAGCTAACATCTAACGCCGCGCAGCACGACCGGAATGAGAGTCCCTGTGCAGCGGTACGGCCTGTCGTGTCTCAGCCTGTGGCCTCAGCAGGGTGCCGCTGTGACACCTCCAATCAATTTCAAACGTCGCTCACGTCGATGTCAATTCACGTGAAAGGAAGAAGACACACACACACACACAAGTGTTTGATTTCAATATGAAAGCAGCATTTCATGTCAAAATAAAAGACAATGTATCTCCTTTCTTTAGATTTTCTAACTTTCTATGTAAAATGGTGTGGTTTGTCTTAGGCCTCCCGCGGGCCAGTCAGAACCAGCATGTGGGCCGCATCCGTAACTGCCTCCCTGTTCCTCTTTATATGAAAAGTGAATCAGGTCACATGGTTGTAAGGTTCCATATGCTTCCATTTACTTTAACTTTGTCATTGCAGTGGAGTGTTCTCTGTTCGTCTGATTAATTGTCCCAACAGAGACCCCTAGTGGGCACTTAATGTTATTCAAGTGAACCACAGTCCAGAGTACCAGACTGATTCTTTATACGCAGAAAGAATGTGTGTGTGTGTGTGTGTGTGTGTGGGGGGGGGGTAACATCACAAATCAGATGAGTTACATCATGTTCCATATGGCTCATTTCCAGTATGTCCGTTCACATACCTTGCAGCGATCACACAACGACTCAAAATCCCCGCCTCCTGCATTATAATTAATTGATGTAAACACAATAATCTGAGTATGAGATTACCCGCTCATAAGCCCCCCCCCCACAGCAAAATAACACCAAAGTAAGGCATTTTTCAATTGTTAGTACGATCTAAACTAAAAAAGTATGTTTGTATTTCTATTATTTCTATTAGTTTTGAAAAACACAATTTCCCACCAATTCTAAATGGCAGACAATCGTGGAGCAGCAAACGGGTCAAGAGGACCTCTTGTTTCAGTATTTTACGTTTGAGATATTGGTGGCGCCAGAAGAAAGGTCATGGGGGTAATTTCTCTCTGCCAGTTGGTTCTATGGGCTGCCTTAGACACTATTGAGTGAATAATGAGGAAGAAATACAATGTGCTTAGTCTATGACAAATCCTTAAATGGGTGAAGTGAGTTCTGTCAGGGCACTTAAAAGTTTAAGTCACGCATGGAGCTTTGACAGCTAGCTCATCCCGCCAACGCTGATGTGGAGGTCTATTTAAAGACTTCGCCATTCACACATACTCTGTGTGCTGATGTTGTACCAAATGGTCTGCTGCTGCTGCACCTGCAAGTAAGGTTTTCATCCACCACCACCACCCCAGCCTCCACCTGCTTTGGTTCTACTCTGTATTGTATGCAACTACTCTAATGCTGTACTCTTCAATTGACACCCCCTATGAGGGATTCGTTCGCAGTGTTCCCTGCTGTTCGATGTCAGTATGCTGTTATGCTTTATCTTCTGTGTAAGTTGCTATGTAATTAATTAACTTGTTATTATTTAATTATTTTACTGTTACAACCAATAAACGTAAACGTTTGAACTCAATCTTGGAGAAAATTATTATCTGCAGCGCGTGCCTTTTGGGCTTTATAATTGAAAAAAAGAATATGCTCAATTAATTTAATTTCTGATCAATTATATGATAGGGGGTTGTTAAACATTCAAGAACATTTTCAAATATTTTCCCAACTTAGGCATAAACCTTCAATAATGTTTAGGCATATCTTTAGGGCAAAAACTCTGTTTGAGTTCAACCCCGTCACAGACAACCTGGAGCCTGTGCGGATATGATTTGAAAAGGTATCTAAGGAAATGTTAGTAGTGCCCCAGATCTCTAAATGTAAGTAGACATTTGATTTAAAAATCCACACAATATGACCTCCAAAGAATGTCATGAGTACTTTATAGGAGAATGGTCTGCACATTTTCAAACAGATATATGCACTGATGTTAGAAATTGATGAGAATTTCATGCTGTAGTGATTACTCTACAAATTATACATACACTCTACAATCATTAATTATATATTTCTTATTATTATCAAAATATCAATAGGAATCTAGCATGTAACAGGCTTGTACACGGAGTGACAGGGTTGAACATGATAACAATCAATATCTCAATATGGCATGAATTATCTACTCTTAAAACCACTGAAACGGTCTATTATAATAAATGACATAACATCCAATAATGAATATGGGCATTAAACGTAGTTAAAATTGGGCTTATTAAAGCTGACATAAGTTAAAAATCTCTTTTTCTACTGTCAATTAAGAGCTGACACTGAACTACTCTCAAAAAAGGATGTGTTGAAATAATATAGGATTTGTTGTGTTGCTATTAACACGTTTTTCGACACACATCTTGTGTTATTTATGGAGGTCATCTAATTTATGAGTACAAACAACAGCAAAAGTCCTGCAATTTCGAGCCTATTTGGGCGTCATGGCTCTCCCCATAGGAAAACAATGGCTTGGCCAGAGCAAAGAGGTTTTGCTGGTGGTCATCTGTAGAGGTCTGTAGGGGATGGGTGGCTCCAGTACATCATCGAGCCAAAACAAAAATGGTGAAAAACAGTTTCACGGTTTAACTCAACTTCAACTTTATTGTGACTTTAACTCACAATTCAGGACTACATAGTTCAGTCTTAACGCATGTTTTCAGCAATTATTTTCTAACATGTGTCATGTGTTAAGAAACAAATCTCTGAATTTCCTCTACCCAGACTTTAAACTACCACCCAACTACTGCAAACTAGTGGTTTCCCCCCATTGCAGCTGCCCAGTGAAGCTTAAACTATTAGTAATTACAGCCATACTATATTGTGTAGGTTCATAATCTTTGATAGATTATTTCATTCTTTTACTGTTACAACCAATAAAGGTAAATGTTTGAACTTAATCTTTCAGAAAAAAAGTATTTTATATCATAATCTTCGTTTCCATGGTAACTACTACAATACCCATAAGCCTCGCCAATCTTCGACCAATCACAAGAGTACTCTCGCTGGCTACTTCCTTAACCAGCTCTGGAAAAATAATCAGACCTGGGACTAAATGAATGGAGTGAAATATAAAATTGCTTATACCAGTAAAAGTGGAGGAGGCTTATTTGATTGAGCGACAGATTTGTCATGTTTAGGGTCTTAGGAACATTGGCATTGTAAACTCGGAATTCAGCAGATCTTTTTTTTAAAGAGTTTGGGCGCATGATAATGACATATTTCACCTTTATTTGACGATTTACAGACAACTAGGTAAAGCTAGGCTAACGATTTGGCTAGTTTTGACATGAGATTGAGAAAATATTTGATCTACAATACTGAAATTGACATTCCTGATATTTAAGCAGTACATTGCTACTGCACAAAACTTTTGCTAATGATGAGTTTTCAGTGAGGACATCGCCTCCTATTCATTTTCCTGCTGTGTGCCCTCTTCCTATATTTAACCTTTTTGGTGGTATTGCGCCATTCACCGACATCTTTGTTTTCATTCAACGCTATGAACATCCACGTCCAAAACATGAAAACTATGCATTGAAAAACAATCTGAGTCAGGTAATCATGAGTACATAATAGTGTGTTCTGTCTGTTGTTAGATTATGTGATTGCCGGCGCGCTGGCGCACATGTGACTGTGTCAGTTCATGAAATATCTTGCAAAGTACAGGAGCAATAAGCCTAACATTTGTGGTGTATACGTTTGACGCTATAAGCAAGATGTATGCATAGTTTTAGCGAAGCAGAACCTTTTCAGGACCTGGTCTGTAGTGCAATCGAGTGTTAACTCCGCCCGACGCGGCCTGCAAGGAGTGCCGGGGGTAATGCCGGGGCTGCACCTTGGGATCCGACTATACAACCGGGCGTAAATCCACCCATTTACCTCTTCCTCTTGGGGTTAATCGCTTTAGTAGACCATAGGCAAAACTCATCCGGAACCAGGCGGGTCTTAGAACTGTCACGTGACTCCCTGTGTCTATTTCCCATTCACTGGAGGTTTCATTACCTCGCCTCGCCCCCGGCTCGAAGCTCGAGCGGGCTACTTACATTGAGCAATCGCTCTGTCTCTGCCCAGAGTGGGGTGTGTGTCTTCCCTTTCAGCCTGGTTCCACACAGTGTCTGGGGGCCCCCATGCTGCAGGGTCAAGGACCGCGCCTCCCGGTTCTTTCCTCTTTTACGATTACATTCACGGTATCCCAATTTGCACTCCTAGCCATTCCCTTTCTCCCATCTAGCATGGTTGTTTTATTTTTTTTCTCGATAAATCATCTTCAATGTTTACTTGTGTCCCATGTGTGTTATTGGTGAAGCCAAACTCGTGAATGCTGTGATTTGAATCTTGAATCTTGAATCTTGATTTATGGATGTAGCATGGGCCAGAGTGGGAGAGATGCTACCGGTAAACAGTCCTAAACTAAGAAACTACGCCACCTTTGATTGAGGACAGAGATTATGGACAAGACAGCATTCCAGTTCAAAATAAATATAAAGTTTATTTAATGTGGATGCTGGAGGCAAAAAAAAGATTAGGCTGGAACAAAATGGGGTAGATTTTTATTCACAAAAATATATATGCTTCTAAAATGGTATCCATAAAATAAAGATAAGCCACTTACTTGCCACGGAAAGGGGTTACCCGGGGTTACCTATCCACAGGAGGGATTCTACCATGGGAGGCTCCTTGAGAACACTGGGTGACTGAAACACCAGCAGACGAGCACGCAAGGATGAAGAACACCCAAACGCACACAGCAGTAACGCCAAGATGGCCAAAGTCATTAGAAATAAGTGAGCATGCAGTTATTCTTACCACACCACAACATGCAGTGAACAGAGGTTACACCTAGAACCATTACCCTCCTGTTATACTTATCACAACACAACATGCAGTGAACAGGGGTTACACCTGGAACCATTACCCTCCTGTTATTCTTATCACAGTACAACATGCAGTGAACAGAGGTTACACCTACAACCATTACCCTCCTGTTATTCTTATCACAGTACAACATGCAGTAAACAGAGCCTATACCTGGAACCATTACCCTCCTGTTATTCTTATCACAACACAACATGCAGTGAACAGAGGTTACACCTAGAACCATTACCCTCCTGTTATTCTTACAACACAACATGCAGTGAACAGGGGTTACACCTGGAACCATTACCCTCCTGTTATTCTTATCACAGTACAACATGCAGTAAACAGAGCCTACACCTAGAACCATTACCCTCCTGTTATTCTTATCACAGTACAACATGCAGT
>OMKL01007698.1:2348-25880 GCA_900302295.1 Parasudis fraserbrunneri
AAGCCGTTTGGTACAGGGCTGATAAGGGGGCCCAGCAGGCCAAAGCTGACCCATCATTCACCCTCCCAATGCTGCGCCGCCTCACCATTAGTTTAGTGGACACTAACTGCCTCATTAGTCAACTCATTAGTGACAGCAAACACAGATCGCTGCAGCAGATCCCTGACAGGAGAACAGTAGAGTGGCTAATTAAGGGGGCTATAGTGCCGGCCCTGCTGAATGCCAGCCCCAGGCAGCTGTGTGCCCGCCGTGCACACCCCACGCCTGCATGCCAACCCCCCTGACTTATGCATGCTTTGCACTTTCACTACCGCAGACAATGACCTGGTTGCCTGGCAGTTATCGTCTCGCAGCGAATCAGCAGTTCTCTGTTTATTGTAATTTGGTGGAACGATTGATTTCAAGCGAGGATGAAAGCAAACATGTAGCACCTCCACTTTATGCCAAGAGTTCAAGTGACATTTACAGAGATTGGATTCAAGTGACATTTACTGAGATTGGATTCCTGGAATGAAAGAGGATACAAAAAAAAAAGTAAAGAAATCTAGAACAGCTGAAGATTTGCTCTGTTTTCAGGAAAGGGCTGTAGTGAATTTAAACTTTCATCGTTTGGTAATTCTGGTTTAAAGTTTGGTCATTCTAAAAGAAACCTCTAAATGCCAAAATCTATGATTGGGATGGTAATTTAGACATTTTCACCACAATAGCCTTATTCTATGATTTGGCTGAGTGGGAACTTATCGGGACAGAGAGAGGGCTGCATTACTTTCACACATGTTGCTTTAGGCATGCAGGCTACTCAGATTAGCTGGACAATCTGTGCTGCTAAAGCAATGCAACCTGCTCATTGTCATTAATTACCAAAATGTAGAGAGAACTGATCTTTACTGTGCTGCACAGGCTGAAGACTACAGTGACTCACCAGAAAGCAAGCACTTCAGGGAAGGGTATACATGAGTCTGATGCCACCACCACCACAGCACCAGAAAGCAAGCACTTCAGGGAAGGGTATACATGAGTGATGCCACCACCACCACCACAGTCCTGGCATTAACAGAGACTTTTGGGTTCATGGTCAGCTTTCCGCTGATGAGGTTAAGGACATATGGTGCCTGATAAGAAAAGAGGACACCCATAGTCAGATTCACCTTTTTGCCTCCCCCCTGTGGATCAAAGCACAATCTTTTAAGGTTTCATTTTCAAAATTGATGCTGACTTTTAAGCAATTTTATTAATTTATCAAACACATAGTATGGCAACACAGTAATTACATTTGCTAAAAGCAATACGTAATGGTGGGTGCCATTTTTCCGAATTGAATTTCTTTGAATGACAATGTTCTAAAGCATAAAGATGGCTATTTTCCCAAGCACTTAGGCTGACTATCAAAAAAAAAAAAAAGAACTAGCACTTTCAGTCAAAATCTTTGCAGTGTATACTATTTGAGCAGCTTTAATGCTAAAAATGTTAGATGATTCCACCAAATGTGCTGAGTGAAACATAATGAACTCTAGCTCTCCTATTTAACATTTAAGAGCAACATTGCTGCCCATGTTCTGAATCGATGTGCAAATATCAATTTCATAGAACATTATAACATAGAGGAATGAGAGAACACAGAGACAGCATTTTCCAACTCGCCACAGCAACCACAGATCACTAATAATCTTACTGTAATCTATGCCTGGTAATTACTCCTTTATTATCCATAATTAGGCACACTGGTTCCCTAACCTTGTTTGCTGGCAACACATAACAAGAGAAATCGGTGGGAAAATTAACCTTATATTATTCACAAGATTTCCACAAGGGCCTACATACATCAGTCAAATAATCAAGATAAGGATATTAAATATAACAAGAAAGTTAATCTATGCCTATACTGTATAATAAATGCTAATGTTCTCATCCAAATAATAAGACATCTCAAATACACAAGAAAACCAAATGAACATGGCAGAGCTGATTTGTCATCTGCAGGTAGGATATAGCGTGGGGCAGGTGCAGCTGTCCTCATCATTGTAGCGATGCATAACCTTTCTTACACATAATGGTCTGATGCTGTGGCCATAGCACTGTGTAATATGATCCTCTATTGACAGAGAGGGAACAGGTGCTTTAAATTTGATTAATCCATCAGTGCTGGGCCTGAGGCTTACATCAAGAGGCTGAGACAAAGCTGCAAGGCATGCTCTTATCTACATGGTAGCCTGGAGATGACGGTTGCCGTGTTACTAAACGCAGACACTAAATTGGATGGATTGAAATGGCCATGCGGATGGACATGCTCACGCTTTTGGCACAGTGTTCTAAATAGTGCCGTAAATGTGGCAAATATGTGAGATGTATAACATGACATTTAATCATATCAACTTGGGGCTTAGCTAATGTTAAAAAATAAAGCATAGTGTTCACAATACTGTTTAATGTTTCAGCAATCAAAGGGAAAAAATAAAGTGTGATGTACTGAGACTACAGAATGAGATGACAGCGATGACTGTTTGTTTGTACTCAAGACAAAAGGTCTGTATTGTTTCTTGTCAAGTCTGCATTACCAAGGAGGTTGAGGTACCCTGGCACAGGGGAGCAAGATAGTTACCACTGGCTGAGAAACTCTACATGCAATGAGCGCAAAGTAGGTGAGAGCTAGGAGACATGGAAAGGTAGAGCATATGCTGCTTCAGAACCATCTGCTTCTTTTATCTGTACACAAACCTGCCCTTCAATAACAGCTTTACTGTGGACTGACTGTAAGGACAAGAAATGGTAATGGACTGCATTTATATAGTGCTTTTATCCAAAGCGCTTTACAACTTATGCCTCACATTCACCCATTCAAGACTCGTTCCTAAAATACAAACCTAACTTCAATTTCAACTTTTTCACCAGATTCTGTATATGAGGCTTAACAGAGGTGGTCATCAATCAAAAATCTTATTTGTAAGTGGAGACTGCCTCAATTTGTTGACCTTGAGTAGTAGCCTAAAAATACTCTGATTCAACTCTAGACTTTGAAAAGCCCATATAAGTATGTTATATTGTTATATTACACCAAAGTGTTCTTCTCATACATACATTTAAATGGCTCTTCTCATTGTATTCACATTGTTTTGTGATGTGATGTGACCCTCTAAGGGTAAATTTAACAAGTGACACATCCTTGTTGAAGCAGCACCCTCTAGTGGGCAAATACATGTCTGTGGTTGTTTCCCTCACTCTTTCAGGAGACAGCAGCGTTTTCTCATTTGCATTCTCTGGCATGTTGGACCCTCTTAACCAGCTGCTGCTGTACCCACCTGCTCCTTGGTGGTGTGCTTGGATGGAGCGCTGATGCCAAGCTCCTCCGCAGGGTAAGTAATTTGGCGTCACGGGCACACAGGGACCATGCAGTTGAGGACAGAGGTCAGACAATGGACTTAGGAGCTCTAAGTGGAGAGGAAAAGGGCGCGTGTTATGTGAAGTGTGTGAGAGAAATCCCATTATAAGCCTATAGCATCGATGTCGCAGGGTGGGTGGCAACTGGCAGGCCGCAACATGATAATTAGCTCTGGTGAAGCCGTTGCATGATTCATACCATCAATATGTACTGCCACTGACCAGAGAACCCAGAGGTTCCACCCACTCCCCCAAATACAGCGTATTCTATCCTCTAGTTAGCTTTTCTATTATTCCATTTACACCTCATCATCTCCAATCTGGTGCTTGTTTGCGAAAGGTAATTAGCAGAGGAAGTGGAGGCCTCTGCACAGTGAGGAAATGTCTGATTAGGGTCTAGAGAGGTGGAGCTGGCAGTGCTGTCAGCACCTGCTGTCTTGACCCCAGGGAGAGCCAGTGAGGAGGAGCGAGCAGCAGGCGTGGAGGAACACTGGACTAATGAATATCTGTAACTGAGCACGCACTGGAATGGGCATGCTGAAGAGTTGGTAAGGGCTTGTTGGTCCTCAGGCTGTTGAAACCACCCTCTGGCTGTTGCCGAGTTGGTAGATTGGGGGGGTTGTAGAAGCAGGATTTGTGAGACAGTCTTGAGGCCTCCTTGAGGAAGTGCTTTGTGTAACCCTGAAAGATGGGGTTGAGGTCAAAGTGGCACATCTGGCCAATGGTGAAATGAGGGCGTATGTGCACTATATCCTGAGAAAGAGAGATTCGGTGCCATACAACCCAACACATTTTTTAATGTTAAACAGAAAATACAATGGCATATGGTGATTTATTCCTCATTTCTAATGATTATTATACCCACAACTTGGGTACAGGTGCACTTGGGCCACAAAAGCCTGCTCTAATGTTCCATTCTAAGAGAGAGAGAAGGAATGATAAAATGAGGTAAAGACAAGGACACAGTGTCATAGATGTCATAGATAAAGCATTTTCGCATAGATTGAAAGTGCCATGCCTGTGAGCCGCCACTAGGGGGAGAGCGGCTAACCATGAGTGAGTGAGTGAGTGAGTGAGTGAGCTGGTCTATGAGGTGGTCTAAAAGCTAGAATAACACTGCAATCATCCTGTGCCACACGTCAACCTGTAAAACTGTCATGACACATAGCATGTGTAGGAGAATAACAATTAGACCCAGGAAACTCATATATGTGTAGACTGAGTAGACCCAGCTCGCATCCCCACCCAGTTGAAAATCTTGTCGTCACCATCTTGGTCCTACACCAAAGATTAAAATCTTGACTTTGATCTGTCTTTCTTTACCGGTTAAAAGAAAATGAATTAGTGCAGGTTCTTGGCTGACAGTCAACCTATCCACCAAGTCTGAGCCAAATTGGAAAAGAAATGTGCAGTTATGGAAAGACCAGCAGACAAACACACAAAGAAACAAACAATTACAATACCCCCTTGTGCTTCACGTGGGGATGTAATGAGATGAGATTATTTAGGCTTCTGGGAACTGAAAGCATCCTCAAATTCCAGATCAGTCCAATGCAATGAATGCACAAATATGAAATGCTTCCATTCTCATTTGAGATGTAATTATCTGTGTTGGACCTGTCATAGTAACAGCTGGGGTGTCAGAATGGAAAATATGTTCAATTCTCATTAATGTAGTCCTTGGCATACATGCAATATTATACTTTAATAATCCAAAACAATAATAACTTAAAGGAGTAATCTGATGTCAAAACATTAATGATAATGGCAATTAAAGGGATATGTTGATATTTTTAATGATATCTTGATTCTGTGTTTAAGCACTTATTTCAGTTTATGAGAAACAGCTTGTAGGGGCCAATTGTCAGTCCATTTTCTTCATTATTATTCTGTAATAAAAAATCTATTGCAGCCCATTAGAACTGATTTGTAGATTTTTTATGAAACTTTGCTCATTGATCCACACAGCAAATTTGGTGACCCCCACAACCTTTCCTCTAGCACCACCAACAGGCGAAACTTCAACAATTTAAACTAGCAGATCTCCTGAACTGTTATAGTCATGATACTTGCAAATTTACCATGATGACCTTTAAAGTCTACCATATTGGATGTTCTGCCATTTTTGTGTGCCTTTTTCTATTCCTACAAGGCCATTCACGGTTCTCACAAAACCTGTTGTGTGGCATCTAGGGACTTGTGTCTCTAAAATAATTCGTTTTTCACAACAAATGTGAACTAGGCCCATTCCTCAATGGTTTGTTTGATGAGAATTAATTTTGTTATGTGTGATCTAGACAAATTGGCACATTGTATTTGACCCCTTAATTTCTGCTTACAGCTAGCCTATATCCTATCACAGTATATGGTTTTATTGAGAAATATTAACATTTAGGTTTTTCAATATCATTAGTTCTCGGTGAAGAACTCTTTATTCTACATAGTTTTACAAGGTGTGCTCCACACTTGGAAATTAATGCTGGCAAATAAATTGAGGTGTTGATATGTTGATTGATTTATGTGTTGATTGTATTAGTGGCTATTGGCTGTAACTGACTGGGTCTCTTCCAGCCTGGCAGGATGAATCCATGTCCTCCAGGCTCAGGCAGACTATGGCACAGACAACAAGCCTCTCTGCAGTCAACACTGTCCTTCCTTACTAAGTTCTTCAAGGACACAAGACATTGGCTATGACTCAATTTATTTCTAATCTTCTAATAACATACACTTTATACTGTACATTGAATCGATGTTGAAAAAAAATAAATAGAATCAAATTAAAATTAAAATCAAAATTAAAAACTGAAACCCACTTGAGCAGTCCAGAGAGTAGTAAAATGTAGAACTCCTGGGGCAGGATGCTAGTCTGGTGGGGTGCCATCCTGAGGAAGCTCTGGGGTAATGGGAACTCAGGAGCCAGCTTTGGTACCATAATGACACAAAAGTCCTGGGTCTGTATTCACAAAGCCTCTCAAAGTGGGAGTACTGATCTAGTCAGCTTCAGTCTGTTTATTTGAATACTGGTTACAAAGAACGTTCTGTCTGGTTGTGAGGGAAGCAAAGACATTGGCTTTAACGCATAACTGAATTAGAGGATGACTGATATTCTATATTTTGCGTGATCTGATACAAACTGCAACAATGTGGCTTCTCTGAGTGTTCCTACGGGGAAAAGTTTGAAAATATGGTGGAAAGACCATAACCTCTTAAGAGATGAGTGAGGGGAATGTGAGTGAAAATATGTGTCTTTGCCAATGACAGAAGCAAAGCCAACACGGAGCTCACAGTAGTGGAACAACTGGCCAACCAATCTGCCTCTATCAGCATAATGCCCGCTGGTTTGAGCTCAACTTCTCGCCTTCAACTTGCTGTCACTTTAAGCACCACACTCATTAGTTACATGCTCATTCTCCATGGGGTGGGACTGAATTCCATATTCCATAACAGCTGGGCATTAAGGCGATGGCAAGAGACACTCAGCAGGAGCCAAATAACGATCAGTCTCTCTCCTTCACACAGCATATGACTGATCAAAATCTGGATACCTGCCACCAATACTGTAAATGACTGCTCCCAAAAAATGCACAAAAGTGAAAGAGACTGTGTGACAGCAAATTCCCTAACTATTAAAACGTAAAAATTATTTGATTGTACAGCCTACTACTCAATTATTTAACAGGATATCTTACACATACATATGGCCTCACCTCAACATTAATGGTAACTCATTACATATTTCTTTGTTAATAACAACTACCTGAATGTGGAAAGAATTTGGTTTCGCTCAGCATTCTCTTGGTCCGCTTGGTTCTAAATCTTTTGAAATATAGATAGTAATAGCCTAGTTATTGTGCTTTTGAACTATGAGTTTGTTTGTTTTATTAGGATCCCCATTAGCTGCCAATTTAGTGACTGCTAGTCTTCCTGTTCAGTGTAGATTGTGAATTGTGGATCTGAGGGTTTTTGGACAAAACCGTTTAGGTTGTGGATTGGAGCCTTGGCTTTGTCTTGGGGTTCCATCTTGGTTTAGCTCACGCTGAGGAGCAGGCCCATACAGATCTGCTTGACTGGGCTTATAGACATGCTGAGCTCAAAGAGGCCATTCAATAGCTTCAAATTAATGTTGCCACTTAAAATTATTAGTACATTTGTGTTTATGTGAAATAGACATTAATTCCCTAACTAACCCTAACCCTGACCCTAACCTAATCCTAACCATAACCCCTGACACTAAAATAGCTCCTCTGAATAATCAGGATGTCAGAAATGTCCTCATTTTGTCCCCAAATCAGGACACAATTGTGTTTTCTGAAAGTGTGTCCTGAATTTTCACATGAACACGCCCACACGCACACACACACACACACACACACACACACACACACACACACACACACTAATAACTATTATTTGAATTGTAATAGAGTGGCAAACATTATCAGTGTGATAATTTTGCACAAAAGTCCATCTCCTGCGGAGCTCTTGAGATATAAGCCAAATATAAGCATGCATACAGTCAGTGTGGTGTGGACCACCTCTGTAAGGACACTACCATCACAGCGAGATAAAATGGGAAATTATAAAGAAACATTATAATCTAGCTCAATTTCCTTCAAAAAGCATAAAACATAGCATAGTGCTTAGAAGTAGTGCTTTATACATAGTCAAGTATCCAAATATGAATAGAACCTGCAATAGAACCAAAACTGAGAGCAGCAGGGATGGCCATGGAAAAAACACCAAAAACCCCTTGCCACCACTGTTACAAACCAATTACAGAGAAAACACTGCCTACAGTATCTTTCATACAATATATTTCAACTATTTTATTATTTCACCTGCCGCTTTCCATACCCAGATACATGAAATTCTTGAGGAAAAAAGAGGACTAAATAGTGTAATCCTCTGGGGCAGTGTTGCACTGTTTGTTCTCTGACTGGTGTACATATTCAGACAAAACCCCAAAATGCTACAGATGTCTGGACACAATATGTTCAGTGAGAGCATGTCTTGGCAGAGTATCAACTCTCATCTACCATATGCTGCCATGAACACATGTCAGCTTGAGTTGCAGGGAGGGGAGAAAAGATCTGTCATCTTTCAAGTCCCGAGGGAGTGAACCCCAGCGGGATTCCTAAGAATCAGGCAAAAAGCATCTGCAGCTCTGCTATTAAATTTTAAATAACCCAACAGTGGATCCAGAAATGACTGAGATGGTAAAAACTAACATCAGACACAGCATCAGAGAGAGCTGGATTAAATTGTAGTCTTGATTAAAAAATTACCAAATGTTGTCATTTTTAACCTTTTGATTTTGCAGGGGGGAAAAAGTACATACTGCAATGGGGGTGATGGGGGACTACGCATGCATGTTGATTCAGCTAACAAATAAATAAATGTTTTAACATTACTACCCTCATAAACATCTGCATGAATCTCCTCATCCTGACTCTCTATGAACTAATTTCAAAAAGTTATCCCCACAGGAACCTGGGAATGCACATTGTTTGTTTTACAAATGTGCCTGTGCTTTTGATGTCATCCGCTCTGTAACCTATGAGTCAGGACTGTAAACAAATTGTACATCAAGCATCCAGCCCGGTATTATAAATGGAACAAGAGACATAGGAAAATAAATACAGAAACACCACTTTGTGTGCACTGCAGACAGCAAATGTCAATTATCATATACAAAACAACTAGACAGAAACAATTGTGAGGACCTGGCTCAGTTGGCTCAGAGGACATGCGGAATTGGACACTAGTTATACCTGTGGCAGACAAATTCTGAGATACTTTACTTTATTAGCTAAAAATATCAACGAATGTACACTCTAAAAACACAAAGCTCAGAATAACAGCTTTCAATTTCAAATAGGCTACATGGTGAACTAGGCTAAACAGTGATTCCTGGGCTGACCAGGCAGATATATTGTAGGTCTGTATTTACCTTGAAAACAGCCCTGCACAAAGTTTTATCTCACTGTCCAATGCTCTCGTATGCATCATGATCAGAGCACTCAGAATATCTTGTGATATACAGTATCTTTCCTTAGTAAGATGTAGTCTACAGGTGTGTGCCTGTACATCTTACTACGGAAAATCATATCTGCTGCATCACAAGACATCTCTTTCCTCAGTAAGATGTACAGGCACAAGGCCAACAGATAATTCCTTGGATTCTATGTCAAAATGTAAATGAAATCAAATAGCCTAATATAGATTTACCGTGGGAAAGGTACACATGCCAAGAGAATTCTGTCTAATTGCATCAGTTCCACTGTATAATTTCTGAACACATTTGATTGTTTCCATACCTGACTGCCCCTTTACACTTCCTATAGCAAAACTTGGCTGAGTCATAAAAGGGTGGAGGAAGTGTGTTCAAAGGCTCCAATAAAGAGACAAAAGTGTTAGGCTATTTCTAGCTGTATATATGTAGAGTATGATTACAACAATGCAATAATAGGTCTTTTAAAAAAAAGTGTGATTTGCAATGCTGAAATATTAAATGTTGAAAATGCTCCCAATGAGTTTGAACCATAATTGCATAATCAAATAAATTGTTGTTAGCCAAGTTCCGTATTCACAAATGCAAATTTACAAACAGAAAGCCAGAATTTTGTGTTGTTGTTTTTGTTTTTTAAGGAAATAGGACATCATATCCTTACAATTTCTTTATCTAATAACAAAAAAGCCATCAGAACTTTTCATATTTGTCAATTATATAAGGTTTTTATATCATTTTGATAAAATCCATCCCCTAGTGTCTACTGTCTTTTATTTTTCTTTCTCTCTTTTGCCTTTTCTGTTTATCAATGTCCTTTGCTTTGTGTCATCACACATCTCAGTGAAATTATGAAAATGAAAAATGAAAATGTGATTAACAGTTACTAGAAATGCATGCAAAGGCCTTGATAAAATTTAAAAAAAAATGTCATTTCACTTTACTGCATTTGTTAGTTCCTGGAATGATACACATCATAATGACGTCACACATCTTATCTCTAACTCAATAACTCTCAAACCAAATTAATTTGTTCAAGACGGTTTATAGCTTTGTTAATTTTTGGTGGACCGTTCCTAAAGAAGAACAAATACATGCTCTACAGCATTCATATTCAGTTCATGGAAACGTCTTTTCATCTTTTCAAAACGTACGAATTATGAACTGTCAGTGGAAGGGTTGATCTTGTGCTTCTTACAGCTTCCGCTTTGCCACAGGTTCTATATGGTCTTCATCTAAAGAGGTCTGATGAAAATTGCAATGTTAGCTATGACAGTTGACACAACACCAACAACAACACATAACAAACTAAACTCAATGGTCCTCCCATGTCCTCCTCAGCGGTTTGAGTTCACCCACCTACCGTACTTGCTTTTCTCTAAGTAGCCGGCGGCATGTTTTTGTTTTTTCACTGCAATGCAAAGTGTAACTTTTGTAACTAGCTATATGCTTTCGTAGAGGTTAGCACCAAAGAGTTTGCACATCTCTATGCATGTTCTGTGGTTTTATGTAGTTCAATAGCTGAGACTTGCCAAAACTGAGTGATGAGGTTGTGAGTAACCATAGTAACAGAACGCCGAGTCTGTCCGAATCTGTCCGAATGTGTCCGAATCACGTTGGGGGTGAAAGTTGATTTGCAATGCATGTTGGGTACTGTCATGGTGGATCACATTCTGTTGTGGGAAACGTTTGAATTTACGGCGTGTTTATGTTGATATCTTATTATTAAGTCAGGCAATTACCCTAGGTTTTCCCTAATCCTATCAGAACCATGGCTTCCACGGCGGCAGGCAAACAGAGAATACCGAAAGTGGCGAAGGTAAGAAAAACAAATATGTAATTCTTGTAACGTTAAGGCCATGACATGAGCTACGTTAACGTTAGTTAGCGAGCTACAACAAGTTCTTGTCGTCTCGTAACGTCAACACTACTAGTTGACACAAAGTATGTATTTAAAGTTAGCCGTTTAACTTTCGTGAAGTCAACAATATGTGGATCCCAAATAGCAAGTTGTGTTCCAAACCAATGATTCAAAATACTAACCCCAAGCTAGCTAAGAAGCAATCTTAGCTACAATTACACAATTCAAATTTAGCTAATTAGCGCGCTTGCTATCCCTGTCAGACAGATTTCCACCCCTAGCAACATGTTGAGAATATTCAAATCTTCTTCTCTACTTTGTTGTAGGTGAAAAATAAAGCTCCAGCAGAAGTGCAAATCACTGCTGAGCAGCTACTCAGAGAAGCTAAGGAGAGAGAGCTCGAACTTCTGCCACCCCCACCGAAGCAGAAGATCACTGATGAAGAGGAGCTGAATGATTACAAGTTGAAGAAGAGAAAGGTAAGTAGTAGTGATGTTATTGCTGATTTGCCATCATAATAACCGTTTTGGATGAGCTAATAATTTTTCACAAGTTGTCGAATTTAAGTTGTCCTTGTCTTACTGTCTTCTGTCGAGGGCTGCCCCCTCATAGTCAATAATTTGGTTGGTTTGGTCTTGGTTGATTGTTAGTAGATTTTATGTTGTTTTTTTATGTTGTTGAGTTATTTCCTGAGATTAGCATATTGCACGTAGGAAACCCCAATTTTACAGATTTGTCAATGAAACCAACTTATCGATTAGTCGACAAAGTCCTTTACTTTTAGTCAACTGAGAATTTCTTTAGCCGAGGACAACCCAACTTCAGTGACTATAGCCTTCACATGACAATCTTGAATGAAACCAAAGATGATAATTGCATACCAACTGATGTTTTTAGAAATGCAAGCCTACATTTGGAGATTTTGTATCTCATGTTATCAAACTGTTTACTCTCTTTGCAGGGGTTTGAGGATAACATAAGAAAAAACCGCACTGTCATCAGCAACTGGATAAAATACGCACAATGGGAAGAAAGCTTGAAGGAGGTCCAGAGGTAAGGCTTGCTTACCGGAACACTGACACATGCTTTTGATTTTGTAACGGTACCACTCTTGGACCCGTGAGAGAACTTGGTCTTAACATTGCCTTCTCATATTCAAGGGCTCGCTCAATTTACGAGCGTGCCCTGGATGTAGATCACCGCAACATCACTCTGTGGTTGAAGTATGCCGAGATGGAGATGAAAAACCGCCAGGTGAACCATGCCCGCAACATCTGGGACAGAGCCATTACCATTCTGCCACGTGTCAACCAGTTCTGGTACGGATTACATTTTTATTGTTTGTATTGCAAATGTGGTGACATCCTCGAGAAGAGTAATCTAAAAAGATGCAAACTTTTCAGCCCATACAGTCCATGGCAAAGGTATTGGGAAAGTGGAGTGAGATCGGTTAGATTTTTATGTGACCACTAATGTCAGACTTTTGATCTGAAATTATAATTTTCACACAACGATCACAATACCTTTACCACTGGCAATTATATCGCTGATTTAAGTTAAAATGTTTTTCCCATAGGTACAAGTACAGCTACATGGAGGAGATGCTGGGGAATGTTGCTGGCTGCAGGCAAGTGTTTGAGCGATGGATGGAATGGGAACCAGAGGAGCAGGCCTGGCATTCTTATATCAACTTTGAGCTGCGCTACAAGGAAGTTGACAAGGCCCGCACTATTTATGAGCGATATATCCTTTTGTTGACGTTTACAGAGAATAGAAAATTCAATACAGAATTGAAAATTGGAAAGTGTACATTCAATACAGTGTGTCGAAATTTTAAACTTTATGGACAATTCTCCTCCTCTCATACTCTAGGTCTCTAATTCTTCGCACACACTCACACAGTGGAAGAGAAAGAGAGAGGGACAGACAGCAAGGGGGGGAGAAACATTGAAAATGTATGAATACTAGGGCTGTCAATTGGTTAAAAAAATCTTAAGCGTTAATCGCATGATTTGCTTGTGTTAACACATTAAATAATACGTAGCAAAATGCGTCTGTAGGGGCTGTGGTCATAAAGAAATCAATGAAAAAATGGTTTGGGAAAGTAATCATAAGTACTTATTGGTCACAGGAGTCTTCAATAACATTGAATGGTGATCCATTTTGTGAATAAATTTGTTCTCTGATGTAACAATATATCTGTTGGTAGATGGCTCCTTTGGACAATCTCTGTTAACATTACTGCAAACGTGACAAAGCATAACTAGTAAGCACACCATAGCTTGACCTGTGTAACGTTACTTAGCTACCACTTGTTGCTCCGCTGGGAAAGACTGTTCATCACTGCATTGTTTATACAACTTGGTTTAATCCAAAAGTCAGTTTGGAAACTTTGTATTATGAAATAAGACATTCAGGGGGTGTCTGGTCACGTACTCTTCTCCCGGTTTACGTGTCAGTGATCCAGGAATGTAAACACACCAGCCACCCAGGGGGATCTCAAAGCTATGGGCAGCGGTTGTTGTCAAAAAGGGTTATGCGATTAATTGCGTTAATTTTTGTTTGCGCGTTAAGGTTATCAAATTAATTGCAAAAAAATGTATGCGTCGTTATTGACAGCCCTAATGAATACATTTTAATGCATAAAGAATCGAAAATCAAATTGAATCGTGACCTCAAAATCGAAATTTGGATAGAATCTGAAAATGTGTGTATTGTTACACCCCTGTTAAATAAAGATAGGATATAGTGTAAGTAAGGAATTGTACTTCTTTGTACGGCCAAAGAAATATGTCGCTCATTTCCAGAACATTTTAAATGAATTGCATGTTGATTTTGAAAGAGGTCATACATTTTGTGGCAGCGTGTCTAATGGAACCATGTGTAGAATCTCCATTCTGTGTTCTAAACTCTAAATTCAGTGTTCTAAAGTTATAAACTCCTTAACTCCATTGCACTTGTGATTGTCCACCCTGAAGTGAAGAACTGGATCAAGTACGCTCGTTTCGAAGAGAAACATGGTTACATTGCACATGGCAGAAAGGTTTTTGAAAGGGCGGTGGAGTTCTTCGGTGAGGAATATGTGGATGAGAGCCTCTTTGTGGCCTTTGCCAGGTTTGAGGAAACGCAAAAAGAGGTTTGCACACATTGAACACGATAAGCATGACTTTTTTCTGATCTGGTAACCAGAATTTGTTCACTGACCAAAATATTTCTCTTTTAGTTTGAACGCGTCAGAGTCATCTACAAATACGCTCTGGACAGGATCCCCAAACAGCAGGCACAGGAGCTCTTCAAGAACTACACTGTGTTTGAGAAGAGATTTGGAGACAGGAGAGGGATAGAAGACGTCATTGTCAGCAAGAGAAGATTTCAGTATGAAGAGGAAGTCAAGGTAAATACACTGAACCAGCGCGTTGTACAGGTTCCTCATTATTGTTTTAGAATTCTGTTAACATTACGGACCTTGAACTTTCTCTTCTCCTGACCAGGCAAATCCACACAACTACGACGCATGGTTTGATTACTTACGCCTTGTGGAAAGTGATGCTGATCCAGACACGGTGAGAGAGGTGTATGAGAGAGCCATCGCAAACATACCTCCTATACAAGAGAAGAGGCACTGGCGGCGATATATTTATCTGTGGATAAACTATGCGCTGTATGAAGAACTTGAAGTCAAGGTAGGTGTACTCCGTTCTGTACATAAAATAAGATTTATACTAAGTATGTGGAACGTAAATGACACAAGACTAAATTCTGTCATCGGCAGGATCCTGATAAAACAAGGCAGGTGTATCAGGCATGCCTGGACCTCATCCCTCACAAAAAGGTACTTTTGAACAAAGTGACCCCTATTCAAGCAAAATTTGGAAAATAATGCTTGACCATACAATTTGTCTCTTAAAGTCATTGCTGAAATGTGAATCAATGGTCATCTTTCCTCTCAGTTCACATTTGCCAAGATGTGGCTACTCTATGCCCAGTTTGAAATCCGACAGAAAAACCTCCAGGGAGCAAGAAGAGGCTTGGTAAGATATTTTACAGATCCATTTTGCTCACTGTGCTACATTGTGTCGGAGCAAGGGAAACTTCAAGGGGTCTGAAGCTGCATCTAACTCCTCCCTCCGCAACCTCCCCTGCGCAGATTTAGTGATTTAGGCTATTTAACAGTTTGATCTGAATCCAAGTAATGAGTTAGGGGGTGCTACTGACAGGATATACATTTTGACCAGTTATTTTGGCAGAACATTATTTGCTTTAATTTGGAATTAAAATGGAAGAGGAAACATTCTAAAGAAGAAAGCGATAACTGCAGTCATAAAGATGAATTGCGGTCGGCTCATATAGTTGCGAACACTTGATTATTTGATTATTGCAGCAGCCCCAGCCCCAGTCCCAGTATCTTTTGCTTTTCCTATATTTTCTCTTTACTGTGAAATTTGCACTTCGCAGGGCACAGCCATAGGTAAAAGTCCCAAGAACAAGCTGTTCAAGGGCTACATCGAGCTGGAGCTGCAGTTGCGTGAATTTGACAGATGCAGGAAACTGTACGAGAAGTACCTGGAGTTTGGCCCTGAAAATTGCACCACATGGATCAAATTTGCTGAGCTGGAGACCATCCTTGGAGACACGGACAGAGCTCGTGCCATCTTTGAGCTTGCCATTGGACAGCCTCGACTCGACATGCCAGAGGTAACACTGGCACGCTTGTTCAGAACCCAACAGATTGCCATTTATTATTGCCTTATTCATCTAAGGCACGATAATCAATACACATCATACAAAAGTTTACAAACCTACACAAGACACATTTGTCATGAATAACATACTTGTCTAATGAAGTGAATATGTTTACAAAGGCTTCCTTAAGAGGTCACAGACTAACTGCTCAGTGTCACCCTCTTAGGTGCTGTGGAAGTCCTACATTGACTTTGAAATTGAACAGGAGGAATACGACAACACCAGAGACCTTTACAAAAGACTGCTGCAACGCACGCAGCACGTCAAGGTGAGAAAGAAAGGCAAATGGATTTCATCCATTCATGGTTTCAGTGGTTTCATGATGATCTGCTAAACCCTAGCTGACCTCCACGCCATGTCGTCTCTTTTGGCCCACTGCAGGTATGGATCAGCTACGCTCAGTTTGAGCTGTCCATCGACACACCAGACAGGCTGCAGAGGAGCAGGCAGATATATGAAGAGGCCAATAAGAGTCTGCTTAGCTGTGAGGAGAAAGAGGAGCGACTGATGCTGCTGGAGTCCTGGAGGGACTTTGAGAGGGAGTTTGGCTCGGATAGCTCCAGGGAGCGGGTGAGGAAACTTCAGCCTGAGAAGGTGAAGAAGAGGAGAAAGCTCACAGCCGAGGACGGGGTAAGCATTGGGCTTGGATGATGCGGGGCTCTACAATATGTAGCAAGCATAGATGGTCACATCGTCTTCCTGTGGCCGAGTCTCAGCGAGTCTTGGTGACCACATACATAACCTTGTATCTGCAGTTAGCTAAATTTGATATGTCAATCTCACACTAATTGCAATTTAAACATTTTAATCCATCAGTCCGACGCCGGATGGGAGGAGTACTATGATTACATCTTCCCAGAGGATGCAGCCAACCAGCCCAACCTCAAGCTGCTTGCCATGGCCAAGATGTGGAAGAGGCAACAGCAAGTGGAGGAAGAGGAGGAGGAGGAAGAAGGGGTGGGTAAAGACAAAGAAACGGCAGCAGAGGACACATCATCAGCATCGCCTTCAGAGAAACCCACAGGCAGCGACCCTGTTCCTGAAAAAGAGCCACCGGAGAACAATTACGATGACAAGGATGATGACGCTGACAGCAGCAGCAGCGGTAGTGACAGTACCAGTAGTGACAGCAGCGGGAGTGACAGTGAGGATGATGCAGCAGCTGAGAAGGATGCAGCAGCTGAAAAGGATGCAGCAGCTGAAAAGGATGCAACAGCTGAGAAGGATGCAGCTGAGAAGGATGCAGCTGAGAAACCATCCAAGAAGAGTAGTGACAATGAGGAGAAAGATTAACTCTGCTTCATGTCTTGTGGAAACAGGGAGAACTGGGGGGGGGGTTCATGGATTACATTTCTATTACTTTTTTACAATAAACAAAATATTTTGTTCATGGGCAGTCTTTATTCCATGTCCTTGTCTTCTTTGCAATTATGCCATTGTAAATACATCACTTGAACAGATATTAATGTGTCATCATTTGTTTGAGAATCGAAATATACAATAAATGATTGCCTTGTGTATTTGTACTGAATAAATTCACATTATAAAAATACAACAAAAGAGTGGCTCTCTGACAAGTTGGCATTGAAGTAAGATCCTCCTTTTGTGAAGGTTAAATCTAGTCTATTAGATCCTTTGTGATATGTACAATAACTCCCTAAAAAACAAAAAACTGTTTTGTAATTACATATTTCACACTTGGTTTTCTGCACTGAGAGGAGAAAGAGCCAGAGAGCCACAATCTAGTGTTATTCTATGTCCTCTGGTCTGACAGGATGTGGCAGAGGAATGATGGATTTCTTCTCTGTGTCTCTGGACAAAGCCTTCCTCATATCTGAAAAGAAAAGATTGAAGAGTGAATCAAATTTGAAACAGCTGATCATAAAAATGGCCCTTGCTAACACATTTCAAGTTTATGGTCAAGCCCAGCCAGCTCACCGTAGGCGTCCTCATCAGGTTCTCCGTTGCTAGCAGAGTAGTACTCTATCACAGTCCTGTAGACACTGTAGCCCAGCTGTTTGTACATGTTCACCGCCACTTGATTGGAGACACGTACGAAGAGATCGACGAAGAACCCACCTTTCCTATAAATAGAATAGAAAAATACAGAAAATGAAATATCCAATCATGATGAGATACTGGATGCTATATTGGTTTGTGCTGTAGGTTTGGGAATCTTCTATCATTATCTTGGCAATTGATAGATTAGATTCTAGATTGCTATTACCCTTTGTGTTGCAAAGCTTGTATATTGTGCAAGTCTGCTTGGCTAATCTGAGCAATATGTACGATTTATCGTTCTAAAATCATGACAAAGTTTAAACCATATCACAGGACTGAAAACATTGAGTTTTGGAATTTGTGACTAGATTTTATTTTTATTTTAGAAGATAGAATCTTGACCCCCCCCACACACACACACACACACACACCCCTATTGTGCAGTAAGGTGTGTGTTTTGTATTGCACTAATGTGGATATTTTATGAATATCTCAAGACCAGACTAATTAGCATTGGGAGTGAGGAGGCAAATATGGGTCCCAGACATGAATCTAACCCACAATACTATGATCAAAGTGTTGCTAACACCATACACACCAGCCACAATAGCTGGTACACACCTTTCTGAGATCTCCTCCAACATCTCCATGAGCTTTGCTGCCAGGCCGAGCCGTCTGAACTCAGGAGCCACTGAGAGAGCTGTGACGTGCCCATGCCACTCTTCTCTTGCCACAGATCCCTCAGCTTTTCCCATGACTGTAAAGAATAATCACGTTTTACATGTAAAACACTGCATTATACAGGCAATGGAACAGCGTTGTCACAATATCTGACAGACCAGAATGTGGACAGTTTAGACAAATCAGAAAATACCACACAAAAACAAAGCTCACTTGTGTGATTTTTAGTGACATATTGCCTACAATGCTACAATTTCACAAATGGACAGATACTTACTGTAACCCATCAATTCACCACCTGGAGCCTCAGCTACTATGAAGTACTCAGGCCAGTGGGCTAGATACTGTAAGTAAAATGGTATTCCATACTGTAACCTATGGGTTAAGGAAATGTTTCATATGATTTACAAAATTGACATGATTTCATGGCTAATGGTGACAAACATTAAATAATTTTAGGTTTAACCTTAGATAGCTTTGGCTAACTAGTTAGCTAACGTTATATATAACAAGGATACAGTTTCTGTCAAGGGGTCCAGGTTGCTGTTAGGAGAGAGAGAAAAAATATATATGTTAGCCGTGACCTGCACATGACTAAATTCTTCACTAAGTTCAACCAGCCTCTGCTAAAACAAAACCCATGTGTAGCCACTGGCTAGCCAGTGTGCTGGCTAATGTTAGATGACACACAACCGCTGCAGCTAAAACCCGTCCCGGGTCGTTATATAGAAGCACTGTTAAATGACAACACATTGCACCAAAAGGTAATTTTCATAAGGACTCACATGTTGTTGAATTTAAACAAATCATCGCACGTAAATGCTCGTAATGTTGTCATCTTCGCCTGATGCACAGTGACCTTTCAACCACACACATCCTCTGTCAACAAAGGCTTAGTCAGATAATGAATGAAACGGGTGCCCTCTAACGCCGAGGAGGGGGATTTCGTACATGATCGGCTCAATCATTGCCATCTGCTGTTGGACAAGTTGCGGTGTATCCAGCGGCGAGAAAGTTCAACAATTTGAATGTTGAACCCCCATCATCCCGGTGGACGCCCCGCCACAAGACAAGTTCGCAGGAGGGCTGCTTTTAAAGGCCCAGTCCGTGATCCAAATGTAAATAAATGGGTTGGTAGCCCCACCACAAAACGAAAAGTTTGGTTGGTAAGTTGGTTGACTGAGTTCTCTGAACCGTATGTGCTATGACATTAGGTTCACCTTTTCCCATAGTTGACGCTTTCTGACGCCTACTCTCTCTCCTCAATAGGCCCATCACTTGACAATCGCTACAGCTACACTCTGCATCCACGTGGTACTAACCTATTTATCCTCCCTGGACTCTCTTACAATCCTATCTGGCCCACATCCCAAACCAGCCAGTGTCATCATAGGCTACAATCAATAACACGCAATCCCCACTCTCTTTACATTTAAAGATGACACTAAATTGCAAAAGAAAAAGAGAAAAGGCATGCTTTGAAAACGTTGTCCCACTTGCTATCCCCACTTAATAAACATATGTAATGACATGCAAACTTCTGTATTTAATCTCCTTTACTACATGCCCAGGTATCATACCCTATCTCATGTCTTACTGTCTGTGATATTCTTTAATATGAAGTGTTTGTGTGCTGTAATTGGGGTTTTATTTGTTTTGTGTGATGTTTTAGTGGTTTATTTTAGGCTTTATGTTAGAAATGGGCGAGTACATTGTAGCCCTATGTTTAACCTAAATGGTGGAAATACTGTAGGCTACTTGTAAATAGTCTCCCCTAGAGTGATTTACTGTATATTATGTAATACTGCCCTCTGGTTTTCATTTGATAAAACTGGTAGTCATTTTTAATCACTGTAGCTATTTTTGATCATAGTAGAAATGGCTCATGTGAGGTGCAGAATGTATTCCCTGGGGACTGTGTGTAGGTGGAGTTATATCTCAGCAGGTATGAACATCACTGAAACTTCCACTACCTGGTTCCAGTGCCGAGGAGAACACCTTGGTGTGTGGCTCATGCAAATGGAGTGGCTCCAAGTGTTGGGATTCCTCGGATTATTTATCATCACCAGAGCCCATATCACCACATCAAGGTATGGAATAATTCAGGAATATAGTTAGACAGAGCATTCCTCTCTTAATCTTTTTTTCCTTTTGTGAATGATACTTTCTTATCTCAGTTTTGCTTGAAACACTGGTAGTAATTGGAAATGTGTGTACAAGTTGTGTACAAAAGTTCCTTATTCTCCTTTTCACTTTTCCAGCCCCATCACTCAGCCGACTTATCTGATTTCAGCTCCAAAAGTGCTTCGGCCAGGTGTCCCAACAACAATTTCAGTCACTCTCATAACTGGTTCATCCGTCAATGTTTTTGCTGAGATTGTAAATGGCAACAATAGTGTAGCCACAAATGCAACAATTAATGGAGGTAAATCTTTTGTTCATGATACCTATCTTTTAAAACAAACCAAAACACTGAATCTCTTGTAATTCTCAGGATTGAGGAACATATTATCCGTAAAATCAGGAAAATTGAACTTTATAGTGTGATTGATTTCGCTCAAAATAAATTGTAATCTCTTTATTAATTTATCCATTGAAAGGTTCTACTGAGTTGCTGGTTTTCCCACCTGTAAGTGAATCTTAATTCATTTTCAAACCATACAGTATTCAGTACAATGAATGCAAGAAGGAGGAGGAGGTCACAGCTAGGCCTTTGTATGCTTAGGGATGTAAACATTAGAATACTCTTCCTGATCTCCTCTGATTGTGTTTCCTGTTTCCAAAGCAGAGAGGTGAGATTTGTCTTTGAAGTATGAGCTAATGAAGGCATTTAACAGAAAGCCTCTTGTCTGAGCTATGGTTTTCAGGCCTGTGCAGTTGAGCAGCAGTGTGCATATCCAACCTGTTTTAGGCCGGGTGTAGGTTGAAGCCAAATGTGAAGACTGAAGCGAAGGAATATCAGCACAATGGATTACAGCTCCCAATACTTTGAAGGGACCCTATTAGGGCAGGGAGGTATACAGAATATTAAGGCAAACCGTCATGGATCCATGCAGAAGTATGGATTTTTCAGATACCGTCATCAACAATATGCAGAAATCATAAATTATACATGTATCTTTTAAGTTAATCTAAAAATTGATTGATCCTTGCATCAGTATTATAAAGATTTTGGGTCAAAATTGGATTAAAATATACCACTTTGAATGACCAGCACCATGACAATTGTATTACCAAAGAAAAAAACATGAAAAAGATGTCAAATCACTGTAATTTGCACTGGACAAACCATATACTGTACTGTCAAATATCCTTATAACATCTAAAATAAGACAAATATTGCAATATCATATTTTGACCATACTGCCATAGACCCTACTGGGTTGAAATGTTGTCTATTTAAGTATTGTGAGCTGTCATCCAGTGTGCAGATATTCCTTAGCTTCAGTTTCCAGGCCTGAGGTCCCAGCCCATCCTTTTGTTTGAAGGGACACTTGAGAAGGCTATGGTAAGGTGGATCTCTCATTGTTAGAGCAGCATAGAAAACAGACAGACAGTACAAATAATGGCACAGATTACAAGGTCAGTTACATTGTAGGTTTCAGAGTTAACCATTGTGCCTGAGCGAACAATTGGTCCATTGCCCACACTAATGTTTAGTCCAGTGTCTTCTCCTCTGCCAGAGCACTTGAGTTGTTGCCTCCTGAGTCTGACCCACTTTAAAGTTCATGTCATTGTTTCTTGTGTTCTGCCTCTCAGATCCCTCATGGGGAGTCAAGCTACTGGCACCGCTACAAGCTGGTGGTCGAAGGCTATGTGGGGAATGATGTGGTGTTCACCAATTCAACATATTTGGACTTCAATCCTAAAGGATTGTTAACCTTCATTCAGACAGACAAACCCAACTATCTACCTGGGCAGGCAGTGAAAATCCGGGTCATTTCCATTCATCCAGATGGAAGGCCATACAAGAGCCAGATAGATATTATTATTAAGGTGGGTGTTTTATATATATCAGATTAGACTATAAAATGATTATTTTGCTAAAGTTCATTAAGCACTGTCCTGTGTTAGTAATTTTGCCACATGTTGCATTGGCCATCTTCATATTTTGAAGGGGGAAAAAAAAAGAAAAAAAAGCTCAATAGGTTTTCTCAATGCTTATTTTGATTTATTATATTTCATTTTTTTTTTTCGCAACAAGAACCATGATGTTGCTGAATAAATTATTTGATTGTGATTTCATTTTGATTCTAAAACTAAAGTTATGTTGCACGAATAACATGGAAACTGAGACTGTGATCTGATCACTGTTTTCCCTGTATCCATGCTGTTTCCATACGTTTCCCTGTATTCATGCTTTTTCCACGTTTCCCTGTTTCCATACGTTTCCCTGTATCCATGCTGTTTCCATACGTTTCCCTGTATTCATGCTGTTTCCATACGTTTCCCTGTATCCATGCTTTTTCCACGTTTCCCTGTTTCCATACGTTTCCCTGTATCCATGCTGTTTCCATACGTTTCCCTGTATCATGCTGTTTCCATACATTTCTCTGTATCCATGCAGTTTCCACGCTTCCCTGTTTCCATTGTTTTCCTGTATGCATGCTGTTTCCAATGTTTCCCTGTATCCATGCTGTTTCCATACGTTTCCCTGTATCCATGCTGTTTCCATACTTTCCCTGTATCCATACTGTTTCCATACCTTTCCCTGTATCCATGCTGTTTCCAATACGTTTCCCTGTATCCATACTGTTTCCATACCTTTCCCTGTATCCATGCTGTTTCCAATCTTTCCCTGTATCCATGCTGTTTCCATGTTTCCCTGTACCCATGCTGTTTCCCTGTATCCATGCTGTTTCCC
>OMKL01007712.1:8365-20987 GCA_900302295.1 Parasudis fraserbrunneri
CAACAGGCCTACAGTATAGCGGTGCGGTTCGGTAGGTCAACAGACCTACTGTACAGCGGTACGGTACGGTAGGTCAACAGGTCTACAGTATAGCGGTATGGTAGGTCAACATGCCTACTGTATAGTGGTACGGTAGGTCAACAGGCCTACAGTATAGCGGTACGGTAGGTCAACAGGCCTACAGTATAGCGGTACGGTTCGGTAGGTCAGCGGGCCTACAGTATAGCGGTACAGTTGGGTAGGTCAACGGGCCTACTGTATAGTGGTACAGTTGGGTAGGTCAACGGGCCTACAGTATAGTGGTACAGTTGGGTAGGTCAACGGGCCTACTGTATAGCGGTACAGTTGGGTAGGTCAACGGGCCTACTGTATAGTGGTACAGTTGGCTAGGTCAACGGGCCTACAGTATAGCGGTACAGTTGGCTAGGTCAATGGGCCTATAGGTGACACAACTGGCCTTGCCAGATACAGAGTTGTGCAGAGGCACGTAGGAATACAGTAGCCTTTGTTGTTTAAAAATAAATAAAAAGGCACAAATGAAAACGCAATAAAGTGAACAGTTACCAATGGAGATATTTCAAACAACTGTGAAGAAAACTTGTTATTGTAACACCAATAACAATCATTAAACTGATTACTAACGGCTCCACTCGGAAGGTAGGGGGGGAAACCAGTTGAGACAAATGCCATTGGGAAATTATTGGTTTACTCATGCACGTGACTCAGAAGCATCTCATCAAATGTTCTGTTTGGATGGGAGCCAAGGCCATTATGTTGTACTATACCTCCCAGGCAATTCTTTTGCGTAGCGTTCAATGTTCAACGCCTGAGGATGTAAGCTTAGGGGGGTTTCCCTAATCTAACCATATTGCTCTGCTCGGAGCACCTGTTTTTGGTTTGAGCAGTCATGTAGAAGTACTCTCTGTGCACCACCCTCCACTCAACAAGTTGACCAGTGAAGTATCTGGCAACCAATCAATCTCTACATGCTCAGATTAGTGTTCCTACCGTATCTCAGAGGAAAAAAATGGTTTGAATTCTCCATACAGAATTTTCTGATAGAGTGGTCTTTATCTCAGGCTACGGTGTAATATAAAGGCAATGGTGCCATTTGGATTTGAAAGGAGTCATCCTTTATTGATTATGTCAACTTCAGTTATGAAATAAGTGAATAGTTTCATAAGAGTTTCCATCTATTAAAAAAATAGCCCATTATCGATCCATTTCAAATTGTAGCTTAAAGCTGTCCCAAAAGGCATGTGATTCCAATAACCATGTTGTTATTGATTTGTACCAATATTTTGAAAAGAATGCGCCACTGGAGAAATGAATGATGATTTTTCTCCAGTGGGAACACAACCACTAGGGGGCGCAGGTTGACACAAACATCAGCTTTCTAGGTTGACCGTATGGGAGGGAGGTTTAGATTATTTATGCAAGGCAAATTTTCAGGGTTGGTAAGTAATGAATAACATTTACAGGATTATGTGATCAGGATTAGGTAATCTGATTCCAACACAAATGGTAATTTAAATGTCTAATCTGTTACAGTTGCTATAAAACAAAACAGTAATCGGATTACATATATATTTTGGTTGACATTTTTTATTGTTTTGTTTTTTCCTTCAGTGAGATAATGGGCACTAAATATTAAAGGCAAGAATGAACTGCTGACTGTATATTCGTATAATGTAAACAAATTACATTACTGAATTTTTGTATTCTGTTAAACAGATAATCTGCAGAGGATTATATATCAAAGTGATCTTCCCAACCCAGTCCATACCTGCAGCCTGCATGTTTGATGGACCAGATTATTTCCATTGGCATTCTCTCAGCTTCATCAAATAGTGAGAACCACTTTAGTCCAAGGTGGAGAGTGGCAATGCCAAAGAAAAAGCTCATCTTCCAATGTCCCTGTATGTCACTTTACAGAAAATCAGACATGCGGCAATTCCATCCCTGAAGAATAATTGCATGCTATTAAATTGTTCCTCACCACCATTATTAAGAGGCGAGATAGAGGAAAAGAAAGACCCTACATACTGGTGTATGACAGTTTTATACACTGGAGCTCTGATCGACAGTCCTTACAGATCGACACAAACAACGTTAAAGAATGCAGCGGGGGGACGTGAGGACATGTTTGTTTGGGTGGTTCAGGAGGACCCGTTGTGTGATTCCTCCATAGTGTTTGTGGAAGGGCTTGTTTCACTCAGAAGACAGTCTGTGTGTGGGTTTTTTTTTTTTGGTCTTCCTCCTTCCAGCTGGCAGACAGTTCAAACAGTATGCTCCCTGCTGAGAGAAGCTGTTAGATCTTAAAGGTTTGTGAAACAAAACAAAGCGTTTTTGTAAGGCTGCGGGTCAAAACCACGATCGTGCATAGGGGGTGTAGCTAACTAGCTAGTTAGTTAGTTTCACTCTGAACCCAGGTAGAGTGAAAGGGGTTAGAGAAGTGGGCTCGTGACTGGAAAGTCGCCGGTTCGATCCCCCGGACCGGCAGGAAAAATCTGGGCAGGGAAGTGAATGAATAATGCTCATAGCAACGACTGAAGAAACCTTGAGCAAGGCACTTAACCCTTAACTGCTCCAGTGGAGCTGCTCAGTGGCCAACAGTGGCAGACTATGGTTGTACTGGGCAGCACCCAGGTGTGAATGTGTGTAACTGTGTGAGTGTGAAGCAGGGCGTTGCTGAAAAATTTGCATTTGTGCTCAGCAAACCGGAGTTGCTCCTAGAAAGAAATATAATAATATTTCTGCAAGTTTCCCCAAAAGCTCACAATGGGGCCTTCCGTGTTTATTACTGAGTTCCCTCTAAAGACGGATTCCTGATTCCATCCATGATTTCCGGAACACGGAAAATATGAGGCCCTATGTTGGAAAAGATATGCTTGACAATTGAATAGCTCTGCATTAAGCCTGCATCACAGCTTTCCCTTAATGGTTTTCATTTACTTTTTAACAAAAAAGGATTGGAATTTGATCGGGCTTAATATAGCCGATAATGATCAATTACAAAATGCCATGATTGGTGCCGATACTCATCGGGACATAACTAGAACTTACCAACTTACCATTGATGCTGTTGACTGGTAGAGTCCACTCTCAGCACAATCCATGCTGTCTCTCATACTAGCACCAGCTTGTTAGCCACAAACCAATGTAAAGTCAATGGGGTCAAAGCTCCTGTCTGTACAAGCTGACTGAAGACAACTGAAATATATTCCACAGTGCACACAAAGTAGATTTCAGTTGTCTTCAGTCAGCTTATACAGACAGGAGCTTGACCCCATTTACTTTGTATTGGTTTGTGGCTAACTACCCGGAGCCAGTATGAGGAATAGCATGGATTGTGCTGAAAAAAGAATCAACAACATCATTGCTAAAGTAGCAAACAGGGCCAGGGCTCCAAAAATCTGAACTATCCCTTTAATATAATGCTATTTGGTGTACACCTTTATCTAAAGTGCCTTAATTAATTATTAGTAATTTTTTTTGTATGGGTGCCCCCATAAAAGTGTGTCTCATGAGAAGTCTGCTCACTCTTACAAAGCGCAGTACCATGTTGTTATCTTTTGCCTAGAGGTCGCTGTTTGACGACATTACAGATTCTACCTTTAAAGGTGTATGACCCTCCGAGTGCATTCGGTCTTTCATCCGTTTTTCATTGTGGCATTCTTGTTTTCTTTCATCTGTTCAAATTATTATCTCTGTTTTTCTGTTTTTCATTATGACTTTAATCTTTTATTTTGTCTTTTTAACAATTGTTATTTGTAATCTGTTTGATTTCTATGAACGTGCGCAAAAAAACAAAAATGACTAGCCTACTGAATGTAGCCCACATTATTCTGTCTGCTACAATAACAAAACATTTTGAAAAAAGAAAATCGTCTAGCACTCATGATTAGGCTGCCACAATCTTTTCAATGTCAGTCTCTCCAGGTACAAAACCATTTGAATTTCGATGCATATTTTATTATATCAAGTGATCATCATCTATAATAGATCAGAGAAGGTAGGTAAACAAAACAAATAAAAACCCCAAACCGTTTTCATTGGTTCAATGTAATAGACTATAATAACCTATTTTTTAAATAAAGGCCCAATAGCTTTCAAATATTTCAAAGAGCAAAATCAAACCATTATAAATAGGTTACATAATATATACATTGAGGAACAACATTATAACTGGCAATAAACGTTCAACTATAAACAATATTTTTGGCTGCAGTGTAGATGGGAGGGGGGCACACACACAACATTAAACAGTTAATTAATAAAGGCTTACAATTTGATTTTTTTAAATTATTATTTTATTTCAAACTTTTTACAATACAATATGACAATAAAACAATACGCAATATCATGTATGGTTTATAACTCCAACAATCTGATCGCAGTGTTTTCTCTTTCCATAACATACTCTCATCTATATACTTATTGTATACACACATGTGTATATATATATATGTATATATATATATATATACATATATATATACATATACACATACACACACACACACACAACATAACCATGACATATCACATTACACGTCACATATACATACAGCACACCTGTATGACAAAAGATCACACACCGTCACATATACATGCATACGTATGGTATAACATCATATCATATACAACATGTTACATGACGGAACATCACATCACCCAACATTACATCTAACAGTAGTGGGAACATCTCACAATCTTTTATTCACATCCTCCTTCCCTCTCCTCCCCACCTTTTTAAAACAATTTTTATTTTATCTCTTCCTTTGTTCCAAATCTTCTGCACAGCAATCACACCTAAAATGGAAAGAGAATACAACAAAAGAAAATGATTAGGTTATTATTATTAATAGGATTCTGAAAAAACATGGTTGGAAAAATAGGGAGAAAGAACAAGAAAATACAGTGCATTTTTAAGGCCATGAGAATAAGTCACACACAAAAAACCAACTCCAAGTACAATAAATAAATAAATAAATAAATAAATAAGACATTCAGGTAAGGTTACTTTAGCAACAAGCTTACTGTGTGACACAGAAAGTGCCTCCAGCCACATAAAAACATTCAATGCGGCAGTGTCCTGCAAGATAATTTTAGAGTACAGTCCTTGCAGTTTTTCTCTCTGTCCACATCTCCTGTTGCCTTGCCAAGAGAAATGTGAAATTAAAATAAACACTTATTATCTAAAACAAAACACACAAACAAAAGTCCAGTGTTTCAGAAGTAATGATAATATTACGGTTAAAATCATTTTAGTACTAGAACCTTGACTTGAATCATAACTTCGGCAGAATGGTGGACAGAGGGAAAGACGCTCAACCTACTGTCAAGCCAGTGGAAGTGTGCTTCCTTCAGAAAGGATTCTTCTCTCACTATCCTCCAGAAAACGTGTGCATGCGATAGCCAGGGTACGGATTGCGGGGTCGCCATCTTGAAGCACCACACGGATGAAGATCATGCGCAAAATATCAGTAAGCCTAATAAGAGGCCTCCATCACCATCCCGGAACAAGGACAGTGTCAGAGGGGAAGGACCGGTCTTTATCAGCGTGTTCTGTAGCGTTCACCCGTGTGTCCTTATGTAGTTATCGTCACATCTTGGATTAAGAAGTGGCAAACCGGCATGTCTACGTGGATCGCACCTATAACTAACTGTGATCCTGTGAGTGAGTGAGTGAGCGAGTTTCACCTGCGGCTTCACATATAAAAACTGAAGGAAATCAAATCTAGATACATGCATGCAAAATGCCAACGACTCGACTCTGCATGGCTCTTCCACCTCACATGAGTTTGAGAGGACAGGTTCCTTTACATCAAAGGAGTGAGATGCATATTAAATCATACATAATATATAATACATAAACACATACATACATAATGCATATCATCTAACACATAATACATAATATTACATAATACATAACAGGGTCAAAATTATCTGTTTGGCTTACCTGCCAAGGCGGCTGGTAGATGAAAAAAAATACCGGCCAGACAGATTTTTTACCAGCCAAAAATAATAAATTACAATTTACTATTATTAATATTTAGCATGTCATCTAGGTCTCATATGGGATTCTCAATCAGTATTATAGTAGTGTGCAGTAGTAACACTAACTGTATGCAGAAATATTAATTAAACTGTTTCAACACTAAAGTGGAACAGATTTGAATTGATAAATGCAGTGGTATTTGCCTGAAGTGCAAGAAGAATCATTCATTAAGGAGTTTGAAAAGCTATGATAGTTTAGAGCCAGGGGCTGAAATTAACTTTTTGGCTCACCTGCCAAGCGCTCCTGTAGGCTTACTTGTGAGACTACTGTGGCTTGTTGAGCTGGACTCGTTTAGGCTATATAAAGATAGAATGCCAATTTCTATGTTGAAAGTCATTTAGACCCCAGCTGTATTATTATGGTGGTTCTCTGTTTCATGGTTTATACATGGCTTTTAAATAAACAGGTACATCCCCACCCTAAACACATGAGAACTGACTCATTTAGCTAGTCTACAGCCAGTCTGTTGTCATAATTAATCTAGTCAACTCTTGTAGACTGGACTGAAACTTTTACAGCTTGTCTTTTGCCCAAATATTGGTGGAGTTAAAACATCACGTGAGAGAGGACGGTGGTCACTAGGGCCAAAATTTAAGAACACGAATAGAAAAAACGAAAGACTGTAACATGACAACAGAGGCATTCAAACTCTTGTTGATTTTGCCAATGATAATAGCGCGTGTAGGAAATAATTTTTTTCCTACCGGTCAGAGTGGCGCGTGGTCTCCATAATCTACTTGCCAAAGACAAAATCTACCTGCATTTGGTGCCTGGTGGGTGTTGATTTCAGACCCTGATAAATATTACATAATAATAATAATAATAATAATAATAATAATAAGTTGCATGTCACAGATAGGGCTCCCAGATTACCCTAATGTTATAACCTTAATGTTAATTAATACTGCACATCTTAAACCTCAGTTCAACCAACCACTAACGTTGTCTATCTGAATTCATCCCATATTATTTCATTAAGTAACGTACAAACAAATTAGTTAAACTAATTTTATTCTACATTCCAGGTCGACACTCGTACCTAGGCAACGTTACGACCTATTCAGTGATTCTCAATGGGCTAGCTAGCTTCTTTTGTTCTTTTTTAGAGTTGTTATCACGCCAGAATGTAAAAATATTGCTTACTTACGCTCTCCCAGTGAAACTCCTCGCTGTCAGGTGAAAAGAAGCAGCTGGCATCCACAATATGGCTTTGACATCTTGTGTGGTTCTCTGTGATTTGGACAACTTCAAGTTACGCCCCCTGCTTAAAGTTACGCCAACTTAGTTAGGCTCCTCTCTTGCAGTCCGCACACAAACCCCTCTCCACACTGGTCTGCCTGTTTGAGATGGTCTCGCTTGGTTTCCAAGTGAACCCTGGAGCAGTTCATTAGAGGTGTGAAAGCAATCGGACCAAAAGCAGGAAAAGCTCTGAAAAATTGCTTATTTAATTAAGCTGATTGGGCAGTTTTTGTTGACATTTCCCATATATTTCCAAATGTGTGATTTTTCATTATCATGAGGTGTTGTTTTTCGCTGTTGGTAAGTAAAAAATTGGCAAATAATGTTGTGATAGTAAATAAATACTTTGCGTGCATAATTCAGATAGTAGCCTAGACAGTGGCACATGATTAATCACTGACAGTGAAATGGAAAATGTATAGTATTTCATAAGTGACACAAATTAAATTGGGCTTTGTATGAGGGATTTGTATTGCCAGTTTAGATTGAGAGACTATTCTAATCTCCTTCATACACTACACTTAATTATTCCTGCACAACCTAGCAACACAGAGTAAAGGTTTCCTCAGTGAATGAAATAAATATTGCTGCAAGTTTGAAGCCCCAGAACATCTCCCTCACATGGCTTTGTTTAGAAAGTTTGGTTCATTTATCAACTGGCAATGTGAAACAAAACCGAACCAAAAAAAAAACTGCAACAAAAGTAACAATTTCCCTAAAAAAAAAAGTAGGTGTGAAAGCGCCCTAACAAGTCCTGACCCCTTCTACACATGCGCCATCCATTGGTTTCTGCCACAGAATCCTTAGTTACCATGGTAACCACTCACTGCAGAGATCGTTATTCTTTAAAACTCAAAATCCAACATAAAATAACATCACGTTTAATTATTTTCTTCGGAATAGTAGTTTCGCCATTGCTGCCACCTTTAGCGCTACAGACGTCTCCATTTAAAACTCTCTCAGAGTGCTCCGTCTCCGCATTATATATAGTGTCCCAGCGCGCAATGCCACTTTTCAGCATCAGGAATTATGTCTCCGTTTCATTATGCTTGTATCTATTCCAGGCATCTCATCACATTCAGTGTGGCTACCTCCGCTACGCTGGACCAAGGCACTGCAGGCCGGTCGCTACACCTTCACGATACAGCACCGTGTACATACTGTAGTATTAGCATGTGTTACCAGGATGTATCGTTTACTGCCCAGTGTATGTCTTGTACTGTGTCGTACAGGAAGTTAGGTCCTGTTGTCGCACTGTGTATGTATGTGTATGTCTGCCCACCAATCCCACCGAATTTATTTCCTGTACATTTCTTGTATTTGAAGAACAAAGTTATTCTAATCAGTGTTTTTCATTCTGGGTTCAACCAACATATATGTGAGCTCCTCACATTCGACTTTCATCTCACCACCAAAAGGAATTGCCTTGGTGGTGGTGGTGGTGGTGGTGATGGTGCGGTGTTGCTATTCAAAGCCTTTTCTCCTTTTTAACATTTGCAAATCCAAGAAACGCTGCGATGCTGGAATTGATGTCTTTGTAGGTTGAAATGCATCTAAAGCAACAGTCTCATTGAAATGGCAAGCGACGCTCCCGGACCGCCCTCTCCGAGAGATGACATTTTGGTTGAACAACATTTCATTTCTCATTATCTGCTCGCACTCCTTCCATCATCTCTTCCCCTTTCTCTCTCTGATGCACGGAGCCTTGCTCCTCTCTTCCCAAAATATCTCCCTCACATTGCTCCGCTTTCATTTTTATCCCTCGCTCTTCCTCGTGACTCTCCCCTGTGTTCCCATGAGGAGCTGGGGGGGGGGAATTGTCTCTTTATAGGGCTTAACTGACATGATGATCCTCCAACCTGCCGAGTGAATTCACATTAGCGTGAGTTCATTTCCCTTTCAAAACACTCCCACCAAGCAGTCACTCTGGGTTAGTTTAGAATAGGAGAGGGTATCAATCTCCATCTGTAATTCACTTGGCATCAGACAATTTCAAAGCCAAAGGGAAGAGGCGAACTATGGTAGGCTGCAATAGTTAGAGGCCTTTATCATTTTAAAACTTTTATTAACCAAGCAGGTGAATTAGGAAAACTTGAATCAGTTTCTAGAAGATATATGGTTCTACAAGGAACCTTTTCTCTCTTCTTTCCACCCCTGAAAAAAAAATTCTAAATCCACTGGGTGCTAACAGATTCTTACCCATGTGTCTTCAGTTCTATATTAAGGACTAAACATTAGTACAATGTGTGATGGTGTGGTTTCTCAAGGCTAATTAATCGTCAGAGGCCTTGCAAGACAATGGACTCTTTGATCATTTCATCAAAACCAGGGCTTTGTTAAGATCATCTCAGTAGAGTTAAAGACAACTTAAGAAGGGGTAATGTCAAAGCCAATTCAAGCTCAAGACTCAAGGAGGGTCAAGTTGAAGTCAAGACAAGATTGGAGCAATGTGTTATTTGAGATCAGTAGCAGTAAATCTTTTAAAACTGATGATGTATTTTACACTTATAGTGTATAATGCATTACACAGAAAGAGCAATCGCCTCTTCTGATTATCACATACTGTAGCGCATATATCAGGCAGAAATAGAAGATAAAACTAAATGTATATAATCCCCAAAAATATCCAAGACAAGCAGGAGGATCAAGGCAAATCATTAATCAATCCAACACAGTACTAAACATTCTAAATACTGTCTCCAGACCTGTATTGAGACTCATGATAAGACTCAAATGTTCCCATTTTGCTAAGGAGTCATCTTGATACTAAGCTCCATCCTGTGCTCAAATATTATGCTCCCTGAGTGCTGGTAGATCTTAAAAGGTTTATGAACAGTCTGAGCGACGCTGAGGCTCAAAACAGTGATTGTACGGTAGCCTACCAGGGAATGTACAGCTAGCTACACAATTGTATCACTCTGAACCTAACATAGCTATTAAGCTTTCCAAGTTGTACTCAAGTGAACATGATAGAATGTGCTATGTGGTTCATGTTTTTATCTAAAGCACCTTACAGTGCCATCAAAGCAAAACATACCGAGGCTCAGTTGGTAAATCCTAACCTGGTTCACGCTGCGGGAGTCCTTTGATCTTCGTCGGCTAATCCACAATAATGAGGTGATGATGATTTCGACTCTCTGATGGTTAGATATCCATTTTTTTTTCAATTGAATGAATCACGACCCATGTTCTCTGCCCCTACGCCCCCATGTGGGGCACAATCACTTGTCAAAACAATACAACACCACTGACAGCAGTTGGCCACGGGGGCCATCATGCCCCTCCACCCACGACCCCCCACCAGATTTGTGATATCTCTCCTAAACCTAATGGTGTGCCAGTGCACCATCTGTCAAGGGCTCTCGTGGCCTCATATTTTAAGCTGGTGTGAAGCTGGCAATATATGAAACTAGATATCTTGGGGAATCTAGACCCATCACTTCAAGGTATCTGAATAAAAATAGGCTCAGCAGGACCACAGGAATCTCACCCATACAACAATGCCCGATGCATGCTAGTCCCACGCAGTTTTAGGCTGAAACCATGCAGTGATGTGATATGGGATTGTCATGCAGATGTATATGCAGCATACAGTGCATTCAGAAAGTATTCAGACAAAGTATTCACTTTTTTCCACATTTGGTTACATTACAGCCTTACTCTAAAATGTATTAAATATATTTTTTCATCAATCTGCACATAATACATAATTTACATACATTACATAAGTATCCAGACCCTTTGCTCAGTGCTTTGTTGAAGCACCTTTGGCAGTGATTACAGCCTGGAGTCTTCTTGGATATGATGCTACAAGCTTGGCACACCTGACTTTAGGGATTTTCTGCCATTCTTCTCTGCAGATCCTCTCAAGCTCTGTCAGGTTGGATGGGGAGCATTGCTGCACAGCAATTTCCAGGTCTCTCCAGAGATGTTCGATCGGGTTCAAGTCTGGGCTTTGGCTGGGCCACTCGAGGACATTCACAGACTTTTCCCAAAGCCACTCCTGCGTTATCTTGGCTGTGTGCTAGTTCACCCACACATGATCAATAAACCTTGGTTCCAGTGCAAAAAGAAAGAACGAAAAAAAACAAGCTTACAGGCACCCTAAACCATTACAACAACACACACACAAAAAGGAAACACGTGAATGTGAGAATATGTACAGTGAATATGTCTCTAGTAGTGGTGGACTAGTCTCCCGGACCCTGCCGCTGAAAAACATCCCCACAGCATGATGTTGCCACAATCATGCTTCACCGTAGGGATGGTATTGGCCAGGGGATGAGCGGTGCCTGGTGTCCACCATCATGCTTCACCGTAGGGATGGTATTGGCCAGGGGATGAGCGGTGCCTGGTGTCCACAATCATGCTTCACCGTAGGGATGGTATTGGCCAGGGGATGAGCGGTGCCTGGTGTCCACCAATATGCTTCACCGTAGGGATGGTATTGGCCAGGGGATGAGCAGTGCCTGGTTTCCTCCAGATCTAACACTTAGCGTCCAGGCCAAAGAGTTCAATCTTGGTTTCATCAGACCAGAGAATCTTGTTTCTTGTGGTGTGAGATTCCTGTAGGTGCCTATTTGCAAACTCCAAGTAGGCTGTTTTGTGCCTTTTACTGAGGAGTGGCTTCTGTCTGGCCACTCTACCATAAAGGCCTGAGTGCTGCAGAGATGGTTGTCTTTCTGGAAATTTTCCCATTTCCACAGAGGAACTCTGCAGCTCTGTCAGAGTGACCATCATGACCACTCTCAGTCACCTCCCTGACAAAGGACATTCTCCCACGATTGCTCAGTTTGGCTGGACGACCAGCTTAAGGTCAGAATAAGGTCACTCACTACTTCTGAGGTGAAAGAAGACAGCATCACAAGAAATGAAAATATATTACCATCTGCACCAGCAGCTGAGGCAACTGCATCCCACACTTTCTCTTTTTTCCTTCTATCTTTATAGAATGTATTCTGTGGGTTGTACAGCTCACCGTGTTTCTTATATCTTTATAGAATGTATTCTGTGGGTCGTACAACTCACCATGTTTCTTATATCTTTATAGAATGTATTATGTGGGTCGTACAGCTCACCATGTTTTTATATCTTTATAGAATGTATTCTGTGGGTCGTACAGCTCACCATGTTTTTATATCTTTATAGAATGTATTCTGTGGGTCGTAGAGCTCACCATGTTTTTATATCTTTATAGAATGTATTCTGTGGGTAGTACAGGTCACCATGTGTCTTATATCTTTATAGAATGTATTCTGTGGGTCGTACAGCACACAATGTTTCTTATATCTTTATAGCAGGGTTTCCACCAGTGTA